>ARYC01022250.1:0-35127 GCA_000711775.1 Oxytricha trifallax
GCTCCATGATCTAGGGTATGTTCATAGAGATTTGAAGCCAGAAAATGTAATGCTAAATCTCTGCCCTTTAGAAGTAGTAGTCAAAGATTTCAACAGAGCAATAAGACAAGAGATAGTGACTTTAGCTAAGGTTTTAGGCACTCCAGGATACTTCCCTATAAGAGAGAAATGGACAAATGGCTCTGTATAATGAGATGTTTGGGCGGTAGCTGCAATTATCTTAGAGTGCGATATGGAAAGTATGTCATACTTTGGAACAAAACATGAGAAATAATCAATAAGTTTGGCTGCTAAACATATTAAGCAAGATGAAATATGCAATGAAATTAAGAAGATAGTTGAGATGGTCATCGTAAAAGCTCCAGCATATCCACGATAATCATTAGATGATATACTAGAACAACTACAGACTGCTAAATTCAAGAGGTATCTCAAAGATAAGCAGATAAAATTTGTTTGAATTAAGTACAGTAATACTCATTAAATATTCATTAAATTAATAAAAAACCTGCGTTTACTCTACTAACCACAATAAGACCCCAACTATACCCTACAAATCAAAGCACTTATAAACCTCATTAAAGATTTTTGTAGTTTTGAATCACTTATTATATCGTTTTGGATTTCATGCTCTTACCATAATGTCCCATTACTCATTTGACCTAGGAGCACTCATCAATTAGTCCTGTAGGTGATTCTTTTGCATTTTAAATCAGTTTAGATGAATTATTGATGCATTTCTTTTTCCGAAAACATTATTTCGCTTTTATTAGATGGCTTGTTAAATATAGCAAGTCACTTTAACAACATTAATTGCAAGCAATAAATTATTCTATTACTTATAACTACTAAATTTTTGTCTTTCATTGAATTTATTTAATTCATTTGTTTTCTAGATTATTTATAACATTTATATCTATCAAGTATCTTTCTACAATAAATTTAAATGAATTTTGCGGGGGGGGGATTTTCCTGGCCTAAAACAGTTTACCGCCCTTCTCCGGAAGTTTCCTGCCCCCAACATTAAATTTTATATTGTAAGGCAATAAAAATATTAAATACAGATATGTTTTAAATTATAAAATCAATTTAAAAATTAAAAACACAGAATGCGTAAACTGAGCAAAATAGAGAAAGATCTCATATATACTCTGATAGAAAACAAATAAATTAAAATTCTATCCTAAATAACCATAGAAATAATAAAGAGTAATGAACAAGAGTGGGAATTATACACCTTAGAAAGCTTAATTTTTATAACAAAAAGAATTACAAGAATCGGCTTCTAAGCCATTAATCAATATTAACTATTAAGACAAGAAGAACAATTCGACAAAGAAAATCGTGATACCCCCACCTAACTTTGGATACTACAGTTATACTAACTCCTAAGATTGATAAAAAGCAATAACAAATTCATTGCTCCACAAACAAACACTGAAGATACTCAATATAATGCATCACAACCACCACCACCTTAACTCACAATAAAATAAGAGAGAACATTGAATGTATAGTCCGTGCCTTATATACCAATAAAATAATAAGAACTATAAATCGACTCAGATAATGATCTCTCTTTACCTAAAATCGAATCGCAATCTTACTAAGAAGAGTTAAAGGAAAGCAAATCTTCCTGTGAAGGTTTTGAAAGATTCTTCCGCAAACATAAAATTGAGATAAAGGTTATTTATGACTACGATGATGGAGACTCTTACTAGAACGATGAAGAAAAGGAACAATATAGTAACGAGTCGTATGAAGACTCTTAAAGTATAGTAACAATATATGAGAAATACTACAAAGGCAATACTCCAAAAAGCAAAAAGAGTATTCATTAAATGCTAGATAGGGTCCAATAAAACATATTAAAAATTTAATCAACAAATCAATAGTTGGATCCAACTTAAAATCAAAACTAATTAATATAATAAAATCAACTTATTAATTAATACCCTATGAACTAAATATCAAAAGCAGATCTCTAAACTAGATTTGATACAAGAGAATTCAATGTATCAGTATGGGTTTCTGCCATAAACTCAGTAGACTTCTTGCAACTCCAGAACTTCTCAAGCGCTATAAATTCAATCAGAGCTCTCACGCTTGCATCGCTTGGCTCACTAGCAAATCAAACAGATGCCCAAATCAAAGCAGTAATAGGAGGCACAGATACTACAATGGGAATGTTCAGACAGATAGCCCTCGTCTTATTAAAGAACGTAAGAGCAAACGAAAAAAGCTGTGTGCTAGTAAATTCTCTAACATAGCCACACAAAACAAGATGGAACTTAATATTAAGTGCCTATAAAAGCACTCTCACTTTATAAATAGTGATCTAATACAACTCTTTACCTCAAGACTAAAAAACTTGGTTGCCCAAAAGAGAATTAACTTCTCTATAAAATCTAAAACTTTGATCATCAATTTAAATTTATAGATAGAGGAGACTCAGTGACAATCATCAAAGGAAAGAAAAGAGGAAAGAAAGGAGGCAGAATAGGAAATAAAGAGAGAAGAAGAAAAGGAATAAAAGAATAAGATGAAGATGAAGACTCAGTTTACACCTAAAGAACAGACTAGTTCTAAAAGGGCTTGACCTTTTTATAGTGAATTATTCACTATCATATCCGGGGGATCTTTGAGCCCCCGATATGGAATAATTATTATTAAAAACACATATATTTCAATTTCATTTACCATTACCATGTAGTAAACAACTTTTATTAATATATAATTTTCAAGGTACAAAATTATTCTAAATTAAATTATATATTAGAACAATAGTAAAATAATTGTTTTTTTATTGATAATTAATGTGATTTTTATTAAAATTTGTATTCATTATCAAGATAGAAATGATATATGATGCTAGATTAAAAATAACTATATCATAATTGATGATAAAGATTCTTTTGAAATTATAAAATTACATATTTTTATGTATGGGGCAGGAAAGTTCCCCCCACCCCGAATTTTGTAAATAATAGCTCAGTCACAAAAAAACTTTAACTTCATTTAAAGTGGAAAGGTATAAATTACTATATATTCAGAATATCTACAATACGATATGTGCATCAAGAAACTGAAATAGTCATTATAAAATCAAAATTGTTTTTTGTTGTAATGATAATTGCAAAAATGTCCCAAATATTCAGTAATATTTGATAAAAGTAAAATGGCTAAAGACAATTAATTATATAATAAATAAATAGTTGTTCAAAGAAATACTTTTAAACAAAAATATATTTAATTACCCAAGAACTGTAGTTTTAAAGGAATATTTGACATATTTAATTTCCATTAATTTTAAAGGAAGTATCCTATTCATTGATAATAGTCTATAATGCTTAAAATATATTAAAAAAAACTTATAAATATATTATTATTAATAATCTTTTAAATAAACTGCTAAAGCAATCATAAAATATTTATTTTGTTGATTGATGCTATATAATATTACATATTTCTATTTTTGAATGTTTTACACATCTTTATTTACTCTGTTAAAGAAGCAACTTTAACCCTTTAAGATTGTTAATCTTTCGGTTAGTGACCCTTTACTGTATAACACTTCGTCATTTGTGTTTAAATTACAACAGCCTCTTCGGATCTAGATTAAAGTTTGGTATTAATAGGGGTATTGTATTTGCCTGTTATGATAGTATGACAATAAAGCATTAAATAATCTAATTAATTTCCTTATTTTTTCAGATAAAATATAATGCTCGTGATCTCGATTCAGATAGTTTATTGAATCAGATATTTAAAGGCAAGGAAAATTAGAGTATAAACTTTAAAGCCATAATAAATATTGGTGAAGTTATTGTAATATGCTGAATAAATAACTTAAGATAATTTAGTTAATCATTACAAATATATATGAAGTGTTTATAATTAAAAAAATAGTTTAGAAATATGTTTAAAATGTATAATGAATTAGTTATTGTGACTGTTTAAACTAACCTCGTGATAGAAATTTAACTTTAAACATAATAACCTATTTAATATGTTTAATAACTAAAAAGATTTTTTAAATTAATTGATTTGCTTGATGCAAATTAAATTAATAATGATGAATAAATTTATCTGGATTATGTTTCGCTTAACTCATCTTAAATAATTCTGGTGAGCTATATTTAAATTTTGTAATGATGAATAGCGTTAGAAATTATAAGAACAATGAGAATGAGAAGAAAGCACAGATAGTTTTAAATGAATTAACTTATCATGATTATAAATTTAGTTTGTTCAGGAATAAAAGCTTCTATTTTAAATATATAAAATAAATATATTTGTACATATTCCTTTTTATCATTTTTTTGAGAAATTAGGTCAAATTAGTTTTTTAGGTTGTATGCCACATACATTGTAAAATGTAGTTTAAATAAATTAATATTCTAAATTTGGAACTTAAACAATGCATTTTAGGGTGTTTTTAAAAGTTTAGATTGGAGCTTGATAAATAACTTTTTATATAAAGAAAGAGAGTTAGTTGTTTAATAATTAGTTAATGAATCGTCTTCAAAAGTTGAATAAAAATGATTATTCTGATTTTATTAATAGAAATAATTGAGAAAAAAAGTTATTTATAATATAGAGAAATTATAAATATTTGCATATGTATTTCATTTATTAATTTTACCAGTATATATAATTTAATTTACAAACTATAATATTTTAATTTGAATGTAATTGAACGAAAGATAGCAGATTTGCCGTTTAAACTAACTATTAAACTGAATAAGTACAGTGATAAATAAAAGTACGGATGTAGCTATCCATTCTAATCTTGGTTAAATCAATAATTAGGAGTTTATAATTTTCCTAAAATTATATTTGCATATTGATAAGGTAGATAATGAGGTTGAATAAATTCATAATAAGGATAAAATAAATTATCTTACTAAAAATGTGTATAATAATAATAATAATAATAATAATAATAAATAAGTCAAGGTCTAGAGTACCATGTGTATCTCACTCAGTAGCTTAATATTTATTTATTGTTAAATTTGAATGTCAAGAGATGAAAGCTAGATTCGTAGTTAAATAACTTTCTTATTCAAGTGCCTTTCTAGTTTACATCAGCGGATTGCCGATTGGATTTAAGATAGAACAGTTCTTAATATCATCAACATAGAACATTTCAAAGGGTTGCTAAATGGTAATTAAATCTGTTATAGTTTAATTTTCTATAGGTTTGTCATCCTACTATTTTATTTTAGGATGTTCATTCATGGTTGGCTTTAACCAGATGTTTCTCAATTTCAATAGGAATTTAAATTCATTATAGTCATCCTCTAAGATCCTATTATCCTCTATGTATTTGTGTCAATTGCCCATTCATTAAAAATAGTGTGAGATGATATTGATAGTAAGCTATCATTATTTAGTCTCTTATGAAGTAAATATCATAGAGTTATAAGTTTGTTTAGATCATAGGGATCTTTAGAGGTTAGGTATAAAGTAAAATATATTTTATGGGTTTTTTTTAGATCTAAATGGTTTAATACTTCCTGAAATTAATGATTATAAGAGGTGTAAAAATAAGGTAACAAATTATATAACTCTTCATATGCCATATTTTGCTTATTGTTTGTTGTATTTTGGGGTTAGTTTGCTATTGTTGAAGTCGTATGAATTACCTTCATTTATGTTTCTTTTCCCTCCTATTTAACTTCTAATTACTATATTCTATTTATAATATAAAAGTAATAAGTATTTTGAGAGGATCTTAGAAATAATTTAACTTTATACGCTATCTCTCATAAAATAGATGTCGCAATAATTCTAGCTAATCAAAAATTAGTTAGTTTTGATCTTATAGTGATTACTCAGCTCGATAATGTTGCAATATACTACTTATTTGGCACGAGTTTACTTGCTGATTCTAATATAACCCCAATTTAATAACATTTAAAGGAAGTTTAGCTCTAAAAACTTGTTGGAGGAGGAAGTTTCCTGCACTCGAGGAAGTTCCCTGCACATTTTTTATTAATGTAAAATATAATAAATTTTATTTAAATTTAAATTTTTATATTTTTAGGACTTATTAAATATTAAGAGGATTTTGAGGTATGATAGGAAGAGTAGTTCCTGGAGTTAAGAGAACAAATAATAAAACTGAGTACACTTGGACAACTCAAATACGTAAGAAATATATATAGTGGATCCATTCCAGCTTAAATATCTAAAAGCTCTTAGATTACTGGTATTTAGAAGAAAAGAGATAGTGCTTGGATGGTACTTTTAATTGATGATAATAGAGATATTGATTAATTGATTTATAAAATTAAGTGTAATTTTAACAATGAACTGAGTCCATAACTTGGTTGAAAGTTGTTGAAAAAATATTAATTTATTTAAAAATTAAAATTAAAAAAAGTGCAGGAAACTTCCCTAGAAATATTCTTATCATAAAAGAGTGCAGGAAACTTCCTCCCCCCAAATTGTTTATTCTAAATATAAAAATGGATTCCAAGTTTGGATATCTTTGTATTTGGCAAGTTCCAGCTTGTTTTAAAATGTTTTGAAGTACGAAATGACCAGTATGGGGATGTTCTACTACTTCCTGCAGATAATATGTATATTCTAACTAATTGAGATGTAGCTGTGAACGTTTCTTTGGAGCATTCTCTACGACATTGAAATATTTAATTCTAATATACCAGAGAGGGCTTTGAAAATTAAAGGAATCAAATTATGAGGATGAGACATTTATAAACTTAAAGAAATTTACCTAAAAAATTAAGTATTAGTTATAAAATTACATAGATATGTGAATGTTTGTGACACAATATTGAAAAAGGATATGTTACAAATATCTCCAGCATATAGTGACGATATTTGCTCTTGTCAGAGAACAGTTTTAAGAGGAGTGTCAATAGATACTCATACTTTAAGAGATATAATTTTTCTTTTATAAAAATAAAAAAAGAATTTCAAATTTTATAGTGTATAAATAAAATATATTATGAAACACTTTATTATTTGAATGAATCAAATAATAAATAGTCTTAATTATTTCACAAATAAAAGTAGGAATTTATTTAATGGGTGTCTCAATAAATTATTCATTGTGAAGTAAAGATAAGTAATAAATTGATCTAGTTTTATTTAGTATTTTTTGAAAATACACAGTTAAAACAAAATGAATTAATTATACATGACTAATTCAATATCTATAAACATAATAGAAGTCACAATACTTATTATATCTCTAAATTATTATCTGTGACGTTTAAGACAACAATTTACAATTTTTAAAATCTTTAAACATTAGATAGAATTTAATATGGAAGAGATTTAATAGAGTAATAATAAACAATAAAACATTCATCTTACTAATTAATTACTATAAAGATTACAAAAGTAATTAAACAATTATTAATAACCTAGAATATCAATAATTAATGCCATAAAAAATCATTAATTAATTTTGTATGAAAAAGAGAATTAATTTAAGTAAATAATATAGAAAAATAGGAATGATGATGTCTAAGATATTTGACTATTTTATAAATATTATATATAGAGAAAAATATTACAACGTCAATTATTAAAATATAATATAATAATATTTAACATAAAACATTTTATTGCTCTTAATACATTTTTTAATCAATTTTAAAATTATTTTTTTATATTATATTCATAAAAATTCTAAATAATAAAGAAATTCATTGATTTCTAAGATACATTTTTCATAATTATTGTAAATTAATTTAATTTCGCAAAAATGTACTTTTTTTTCAAGGCATAACCAATCACATTTATTATAATTATAGTAAATTTATATAATTTTGTAAACGGTGCTTATTTTACCCAACTTATATTTTATTTATTTTTTTTACTTTATTGATTTGATTAATTCATTATTTTTAAATTTAAGCAGGTCTTATAATTTATATTCTTAAAGTTTTTCATATATTATATCTTAAACATTATTTTTCGCCTTATTACCAAAATAATATGCTATAATTAGTCATAGATATCTTTACAATCTCTGTTTAATCTTTAATTAATAGATATTATGCTTAATACTCTATTTTAGAGTATTTTGTTGATTTTTTTAGTTATATATAAAATTATTGATATATTTATATTTATTATTTAAGTAAAGAAGAATTAATTATACTCTTTATTTATTATTTAACAGTTTTTCGAAGAAATTTATATCTTCACTTTCCATTTCTAAATAAATAACTTGTTTAATAAGTCAAAGCATTTAAATTATGTATTTTCAAGATGATCCTATTACTTTATTTTACCTTTTTATTTAAAATCTATATTAAGCAAGCAATATTAGGAGATATCTATATTATTATAATGAAATAATCAACAAGTTTTTTTATAAAATTGATTAATTAATTTCTAATGAGCATAATCATTAACTTTCTATTAAGATTTACAACTTAATATCATAAATCTATAATTGATTTTGGTTATAATTTATCAGAATATAATGAATACTATCATTAATATTGAATAATAAGTATAATTAACTTTGATATTAATGAATCTAATATATTATCATTAATTGATCTGAATATTTCAAGTCTAATAAATAGGTATCTGCCAGATATTTTTTTAGTTTTTAAATTTTGATTCGAAATAGTTTATCAATTAAAAAAGGAATATATCGCTCATTTCTATGAAACTAATTACATATTACCTCTTTAATTCTCTAGTTATTTAACAGAAAGTTTTTTAAAAATATACTTTCTCTATGTGTAGCCGCTGTTTAAAGCTATTAATACAAGTGAAAATAACCATATAGATATATTATATGACTAACTTAAGTTAAGAAAATGGAATTATATTTTCAGTCAGAATATTGCATTAAAATTTAAGTGAATAATTTTAAAAGTTATAATTTAATAAGAATATGAAGATATTAATGATACATCACTTATATCTAATAAATTAACCAGCCTTTTTCAAAATTAGATTCAATAAAACTTATAGAATCAATGTAGAACTCTATTAATTATCAGAATTTTTATAATTATTAAACAAAGCTCATATTTGCTTGAAATTTTTATGAACAAGAATAATAGATTGATGCGAGTTATATCTTTTTCTCGAAGTTATACGACAAATGATGATTGAATATATTATATAATTTATCAATATATTATCTTTTGTTAATAATTAAAATCATTACTTATTATAAATAATGAGGGAAAAGAAGCTGATAATAATTAATTAAGAAAAATCAAATAGATTTAAGAAAATAAAACTATATTACACCAACACATATTTTATTAAAACCAATTCAAGAATAGCAAAATCCAGAGATTCTTAAAGGGACACAGCAAAGCTGAGTTCTAGCTTAAGGTAAAAGTAGTGAGATGCATGCACAGAGATGGAAGTAAAGACCAAGAGGAGGTCCTAGATATCAGTGATAACAAACATTAGGAAGTATCGCTAAACCAGTTAATAGGGTTTAAGTGCAGATTGAAAGTTGGATAATTAAACCCCAACAAGAGGATCGATGGGACAAAATCACAAAGCGCCTAATTTAATATGCAGATAGATGGGTCACTATGGAACCAGGCAAACCAGATGAAAGTCAAACTATTGATTTACATGGCTGAAGCCACATGCTAAGGGTTTAACAAAATCATACTCACGAAGAAGTGGTAGTCTACATAAACTACCAGACTTGTAACCATAGTATGCTGCTCTAGCACAAGAAACCAGATGAGAAAGCACTAGAACAGAGATTCACCAACAAAGAAAATGCCAGATAAGGCGTGGCAAAAGAGTGGGAACTTTTGAGTAAGTAATAACAAGAGCATTTGATATCAATCAGTTAAGATAGTGAAAAAATCGTGAATATACAAATGCTTAAATATAAAGAAATATATAATTTAAATACTTAAAACATTTTTAAAGATATTTATTAGAAATCTACTCTTTTAAAAATAAATTAATACATGAATCTGAATTGAATTTTCTAAACTGATTTATTTTTGCTATAGGAGCCCATTATTTATATTTATATTTTTAATTAATATGTTATAATAAATTTAATTTAAAATGAAAATAGAAATGAAGTTTGATTTTAATACATATATAATTTAATTTATTCATAATAAACACATGAATAATTTTCAAGTAATTTATAATAAAGTAAAAAATCTTTTAAATTAACAAAATCAATATATAAAATAGATTATTTATCTAAAATATAAAACAGTGAATAAATAACATTTTATATTATTGTAGGAATACATTCGAAATTGGGAAATTAATTAAAATTAAATTAATTATAAATCAAAATCTTGGCAGTTAAAGTTGGCCAATTTAAACGATCTTGGGCTCATTCGATAGAGAATTCAAAATTAGCTGGACTTTACTATTGGCGGTACTATTTTATCGCATCGAAGGAGCGAGATAACTCGACTTTAATTAAACTCATTTAAATTCATTAAATTATACCCTCACATTAAAGTCGAGTTATCTCGCTCCTCGATGCGATAAAATAGTACCGCCAATAGTAAAGTCCAGCTAATTTTGAATTCTCTATCGAATGAGCCCAAGATCGTTTAAATTGGCCAACTTTAACTGCCAAGATTTTGAATTAATTTAATTTTAATTAATTTCCCAATTTCGAATGTATTCCTACAATAGTAGTAAAGAAATTTAATGAATAAAAAGAATTTTCAATAAATACAAATAAAAATATAATTTTACTCGCGGCAATTTTTTCATACATTTTTATTTCATAATCAATTAAATTTATTAAATAATAATTATTATATTATCTGAAGAATGATTTATTAAATATTTATTTGTAAATTAAGAATTTATACATTTACGATTTTTTTACTATTTTAACTGAATCAAGGTGGAGTGGCAACATTACGATTTAAAACCAGACAAATGTACCCAGAAATCATAATGGAGGTATGTTCAAAATAAGTAGAAGAGGCGCAAATAAACGAAGAAAAAATTTCACACATAATTTTACCACCTATTATTGTGGACGACAAAGTAATCCAAAAAATTGTGAAATTTGTGGGGACGGCTAATCGAAAATGTGTCAATAGCAGATTCTGGAGAGAATAAGGAGAAATCAAAAGTATCATAATTCCAGTAAGTTGTCAAGTTAGTATCAAGAATTACAGAAACTGAGTGATTCTGAAAATTACAGAGGGTACAAAGATTGTTGAAATGAATATATCTAGCTGCAGTGATCTAGAAGTTACCTAAAATAGCATAATAATTGTGAAATTATCACTTAATCAACTTTACTCATTTCTTTTTATTTATATTAATATTTATATATTATTAGGTACTCTACCGCATTTCAGCTGTTTTGCGGTAGACTACCTTAATTATATTAATTAAAAAAAATTAAATTTAAATGCTTTAAATTTATATTTTATGATTTTTTACAAAAAGTAATGTTTAAATTTAAAATTATTTAATTATAATTATTAAAATTTAGGAGGTAAAAATATTAGATCTTAGAATCTAGTTGCTTTTCATAACAACTTTTATAATTTATTCGGATCTTATATTCATAAATAATTTAAACATTACTTTTTGTAAAAAATCATAAAATATATATTTAAAGCATTTAAATTTAATTTTTTAAATTAATATAATTAAGGTAGTCTACCTCAAAACAGCTGAAATGAGGTAGAGTACCTAATAATATATAAATATTAATATAAATAAAAAGAAATGAATAAAGTTTATCAAGTGATTTATTTCACAATTATTATGCTATTTTAGGTATGTGTATACACCAAATCAATCACCTCTAGAAGGAGACTATGGGCAAAGATTTCTCAGTGAAGAGAATCACATGTAAATCTGAATTCAGTAAGGTTAATGACCAAGAGGACTGCGGAATAATGGCCATGCTGATGACATATCACTCAGCCCTTTATTTACAAGAAGAGCCATCTTACCAAAAATCGGGTTAACATGCAATATTTTATGGTATTCAATCTAGAAGTGGAGCATATGAAACTAGAGATTGGCAAATCCGGAATCACAATAGATGCAGAGGAAACTAAGTGAGTGGGTTAGAAGTGAAGTGAAGAATTATGGCAGTTGGGGAATGAGGAGAGAGGAATTTAAAAAACTTACATGAAGTTTCACATTAATACATGGGATGAGTGGGTCATGGAGAACGACAACAAAATGGAGCTGGTTGATCACAAAGATTGTCAGGTGTAGTATTTCAACAATGCAAAGGAGGACCTAATTATCAAATTGAAGGAAAATTTTTAATTTGATATAATTAATCAATATGTCAATTAAATATAAATTCTTCAACTTCAATTTCTAGTTATTCCAAAGATGGAACAAAGTTTAAGTCACTAGAAATATAACTAATAAATTTTGTTTCATTTTTATCAAGCAATTTATCTCTTCTTACATAAGAAGCCAATTCCCCCATGTCCCTGCATTTTTAAGTTAGCTTTTTAAATTTGCTACCTATAATTATTTCAATTGCAATGACAATAATAGAGAAGATGTCTTATCTATCATCTCCTTTATATATTTCAGGAAGATCAGAAAAGTGCTAGTAGAATGTTACAGGGAGTGAAGTTGCTTGCTAAATAAGGCTTATGTAAGAAGCATGCTTGTAGTATGATAAGTGCAATTTCCCTTATTTATTCAAATTAACTTTGAAACTTTTAGGAGTTATGAACCTATGTACTATACCCAAACTGTGTAATTCCCTAACTGAAGCTATTACCTATAAGAGATATTATTTCTTTTCATTGTTGCTGCATATTCTTCTAATACAATCATGTAAAGTTTAATCGAAGTAGCATCTTTTTAAGTATAATGCTTCATCATCGAATTGGATTGCTAGCAAGTTATCTTAGTACTTTAACTCATTCCAGAGGTAAGATGTTTTATCAAGCTTTTTGTTCAAGTCATCAAATGTATAAGCAGAGCTTGATCCTTCAATGGAATTAAACTTGAGATAATTCTGAACTATCATTCCGTACTTATTAGTTGTCTCGATTATCATAGTTATTTCATACTTAATTTAGTGATGAAGATTGACATCAAAGACTATTCTGGCATTTTCATACTTTCGTTTAATTATTTGTTAGGGCTTTGACAAAATAGTATCGATATACTAAATACTTGAGCAGTCATCTTCTAGTTAAATAACCTTTGAGTCTTCTAAAGACAGGCTACTTACTTAAGAGTTCTATTCATTTTGATTTTATTTGACTTATTGTTAGTTGATTTAATTTCCTTGAGATAAAATTCTCTCTATTTATTTTACCACCTAATACATAAAAACAAAAATTTATTTTTACCATTTAAGGGTAACCTGATTATTCAAGTGTAGATAGATCATGGGAATTCAAATGTATTAAGAGAAAAGATTTTGTTTTGAAAACTTTTTACTTGTTATTTTTACTGCAAACAAGACACTTATAAACCCCCCCCCCTTTTTAAGCTAAATAAATTTACCATCATCAGTTGTTTGTGATTTAATGTCTCTTGAGTTCAACTGCTGTGTAAACTCGATTGCATAACTAGCATTCATAAAGAGTTTTAGGCTTTTTAGATTTATTGTTTCTCGTGCTGACCTTCTTGCTTACTATTTTATGTACAATTTTTAATACTTTTGATCAGACTTCTTTACCACTGTACTTTAAGGGGGCAAAAGAGGGGGCTCGATTAAATTTAAATTTTAGTTGATTTCATTGACTTTTTCACTCAATATTTCATGACTAGAATCAGTGCAAGAAGTGAGTGAAGATGATTATTTTCTCATATTTAATACTTAAAATGTAATTTATTAAAATATGATAATATTAAAATAATCACATCCCTAAAAGTTAAGGGGAAATAAAATTTTCACAAATTATATTTATGTCAACACAAGAATTATATTTATGTATGTCAGTTGGCGCCAAAGGTCATTGTTAATGATTAATATTGCACTGTCAGTTGGCGCCTATAAAAATGTCAGAGTGCGCTGGGTAAGTGAACATAAATGTTTTAATTTATAATCTCAGTAATACATAAATAAATTTTAGTTTTATAGTCTAACCTATTTTATCAATCTAACTTGCATAAGTTTAAGTCATAAAATCATGATGAATTAGGCTTAAATTCTTTTTAATTTTAATTATGTAAACTTACATAAATAGAACCAATTAAAATTTTTATTTATGTTAATATACATAAATAAACCAATGCAATTTAAAGTTATTAAAACCTTTTAATTAGTGAGTAAGCTTTAGTTTATAGTTATTAAATAGCATGAACATAAATTAAAATCGAGAGGGAAATCAAGCAAATATCACGAACATAAATAGTCGAACACTTGATGGGAGTCTTAACACAAAATCTGACTGGTACAATCACTTAAAATATTCACGTAAATATTTATGTCTTAACAAATATAGTTGGCTATCACTTACCAAGCTATAAGAAAACAATCATGAGATTCATAAAAGATGTGTTGGCCTCAAGAAAGAGCTACTTAAATCGACATAGGCCATTTATGTGAACGTACCTAATTATCCTGAATTGAGGGTCCTGAACATATTTAATTATGCCAAGGACGATGAGGTGGTAAATTGATACCTTGGTGTCTATGATAGTCCAAAGGACCTCCCTGATAAGCATTTATTTTATGGGATTTTGGGAACTCTTAAAAATGAGTGGTTGACATAAATAGTTATGTCTTAGCAAACTTAAAGAAATTAACCAACAGACGATCAACAGATAGGGGAGACCATAAAGATAAGTTAGGAGTTCCTTAAAGAGATTAAATCCATTCCACATTCCTCTAGTAAGTATACATAAATATTATGTCTTTGCAGAACGAAAAGGAAAAGCACTTTCGTTACTTAAGCAGAAATCTCAGTTTTGAAAATAACCAAAGAAAAGAAAGAGATACGAAATATCAAGGTATTAAGAAGAACAGAAATAAGGCAACTAAATCATGTTGACATAATCAATTATGTCCTTCAGAGAAGAAAATGCTATCATGAAAAGTCCTCCTGGGAAAAGGCTTTAATTGTATTGATTTTTTAAAGACTTAATTAAAATAAAAATTTATGTTAATGTAAAATTAATTAAGTTTAATATCAAACTTGTAGCTTAAGTTAATTAAAACAAAATTTCTCACTGTTAACACAATCATTTATGTTAATATTTAGTATTGAGTCCTTAACAATTTAAAAGTGTTTTAGGTTTGACAATTTAAACTAAAGTTTAATAAGTTCTCTTTTATAAAATTCTTTTACTCTTGAAAAAATGTTTTCAATGCAATTATATTTCGATGAATAAGCCGCATTAAACAATAGAGTCAGACCATTTTCTTAAATAACTTATTTTAGTATTTTAAAGTGGTGAGCTCTAAGATTATCAAGAAATATAGTTAGGTTTTTTCCTTTATATCTTTAATCAAGGTCTTCTAAAACCTAAAGTAAATCATTTTTTTTATTGATTTAGCCTGTATTCTAAAACACTCTAAACCATACTTACCACTTATTTTTACAACAGCAGCTAATGTATCTAAGTTAACTCCCCCCTTTTTGAACACTTAATTATTGTATTTATGGGCCCATGATTTGTAAGTAATTAAGTGAGGCTTAAATATTGTCTCATCAAGATAAACAATATTTTAACCATTTTCTAAAATCCTCTTTTATTCATCAAAAACTCTTCTCAAGTCTAATTTTATTTATTATTTTCTAAGATCACTTATATTATAGTCTGTTCAAGCAGGCTTATACTTAATACCATTCTTCATATAAAACGAGTACAAACTAGATGTTGAAATTTTTAATTCAGGAAATTATCTATGAAAAGTTATTGTCCTTTATTAAACTGATAATAACATTTGGTCTTTTAAGGTTTAATGAGATACCAAATAATTAAACTGTTCTTAACTCATTTGAATTTTTCTATTTTTTACTTTTTGTTTATTTATATCTGCACTTCTTATGTTGTTTAGTGCCCAAGAAATTTCTTTAACAGTTGCATAAATTCTGTTATTTTTTGAAAATATTTTTTATCAAAATCTTAGAAAACAGATAAGCTCAGTTTAGTTTATTTAAGCTTCATTTTTTTATTCCATTTTTAAAAGTTTAATAAAGTTAATTAATTATATCAAATTACAAATTTTCCTTCAATTTTGATAAATCTATGCTCCCAAAAGAAATAAAGGAGAGGATGGAGTGAACCTAAACTCGGAGAATAAAAAAACCAAAACTCATAAAGAACTACTAAGCCAATCTCAAACTGATTCTCAGAAGTAAGGAGGATTAAAAGATAGGATGCGATGTAGAAGAGCAATGAACAGGCTTAATGAACAAAGTTAAGGATTTAATAGGATGTATAAGGTGGAAGCAGCTTCAGATAAGAAGATTTTAAAACTATGTAATGAATTTTAATGCTTGACAATTTGTTATCACTATAATTTATCTTCGAGTAATTATCTATCAATATTATATTATATTTCTATAAAAAGGTAAATTCACAATTATTAATAACTTAAAATCATATTGAACCTGTAAAATAATAGCAATAAAATCAGCAAAAGACTAATGAATATAAAATATAACTTCTTTGACATATAACTATATAAAAGTATATAGAATTTTATTAGTTACTTTAACATAATCTTAGTTAAATATCTAAAATTCTTTCGATGGTTAAAATGTTATAGCTCTGAATTTAACAGATTTAAGATATTAAGCAATATTAGTAAAATAATGCATTCACTAATTCTGATATAACAATTTATTTTTATCAATAAACTAAAATTTGTTAATATACTTATATGAGGTATTTGAATAGAGTCAGATAATTAGTATTTATCAACTATTAACTTGAGAGAATCCTTAGACGCAAATATTTTTTATAAATTTAATCATTTTTGTTATTTTTAATTGGGCGGATAAAAGCCATGATTAATTATGCTACCAATATATTGATATTATTAAATCTAACATGATCTAATTTAATAAACTTCTTAGCATTCTTCTCTAGCAATACAATATGTAGAGTTATTTAATTTTTCTGCAGTCATTCTATAATGTCCATGAGTTTGATTGTTTCTCAATCTCCTCTGCTCATATTACCAAACTTTTTCTCCACTTTTAAACTGATAACCACAAGCTTTTACAAAGTTTCAGTTATTTCACTGAATCCTCTACTATAACTTAGACGCTATTATTTCAATTTAATTCTACGTCACTAGTTCATTCAAAATGACTAGATAGATGTACTAATTCATCATTTCTTCTTGTTTTCATCTTCATTATAGTAGTCCTCACTTTGTCTACTCCTCTAATTACAATATCATGGCATATTCATAGTTGCATAATTTATCTGATGAAAACCTTTTGATATAAATGAGGTAATATCTCTGCATATTTATCGGCTCTTTACCAAGCATTTAAATTATTTGCTTTATAGCAGTTCTAGTACAAAGTAGTATATCATTAAAATAAAATAAATATTTATCTGGTCCATCTGTTCAATTAATTTCATATTTATATATAATAAGTTTATAAATATTTTTAATTTAATTTAAATAAATTAAATGATTTATATAAAACAAAAAATGTAAATTAAAACATGATTTCATTAATCTGAATGGCATCGTATTATCATCCTTCTGATATTTAAATGTTTTGCAACTGAATAATTCAAATAATTAGAGTGATGGATAAATTAAAGATTAATGGGAGTTTTAATTATCCAATTTTTATTTATGCCACTTTTCTCATACCTAAGACCAACAAAGTTCTCCTGCTCATCCAGTGTTGAACCTCTGATAGTAAAATTCATATAGCCAAGGCTTTAGAAGGTGTCCTACAATTCTTTTTACTTCTGCTTTCTTGTTGGAAAGTCTAAACTACATCAAAGCATGACTTGTCAAAATGATAAGATCTGGCACTTCTCCACTTTCTACATGAAACAACTGAGGTGGATAAAAATATTATTTTCTAGTTCTGCATCTTCCATTCCCTCAAGATCTTAAAATTACCTCATATACATTGTTACCACTATAATATTGATATTTTATAAATCATATTTTAAACTACAAAATTTATTAAATTGATAATAGCAACAATTATTAAGATGTTTTTATTTAATTTATAAATAGATTATAGTTTTTCATAAATCATCTGCATTGTAAATATATATAATAAGCAGAACTCTGATTCTTTTTTCTTTAAAATTATGTTGCTGTTTGGTATATATGCTTTTTTAAGCCGTACCCTATAATCCTTCTTGAATGCTAGGATTCCCAATGTCCTCAAATGCTTCAAATCTCTGCTGTTTACCATCCTCGTGCTAATTGTACTATATCTTTTTTCAGTCTTAATATTTCCCTTCATATAAAACACACTCAATTAATTATAAATATTATTGGAGTCGTAAATAATAATGAGTAAAATTTTATCATAGATTTTCTTCATTGTATTTATTACTTTTCTCAACAAAATCCACATTCTTTCGCAGCTTTATTCCATTTATTAAACTAATCACAATAATGCTTTCCTAGAATCACAATATTGCTTTACAGGCTTTCTCAAATCTTTATCAAGTGCCTAAATAAAAGAATGAAATCAATGGAGATAGGGTGATTGCTTATTTTAAATTTAAATTTGAATTAATTTAGTATTTTTATTATTATTAATTATTTGGTTGCTTTTAGTTTAATCAACATAGTACAATATATATATATATATATATATATATATATATATATATATATATAGGGGGGGAAGTTTACTGTCAAGTAAATTTTTTATATATAATTTTTATTAATTATATGTAAAATGTATTAATTATAATTTTTGAACTCATTAAATGACTAGAGGATAAATTAATTATATCTTTAGAGTTATAAAAGATAAATTGAAATTATATCTAATATAATAACTTGAGATAAAGAATGATATTTAAATTTCCAATAAAAGTTTTGGAAATTATTGATTCTTAGATGATATAATTATGATAACATTGATAGTATAAAGAAGATCTTGTATTATATCAAGAATGGTATATTAAATTATTGCTTGAATTACAAATTTGTCAATATCATAAAAGGTGTTTATAGTAGTAAAAAATCATAATTGCATAAAGACAAATAGTAATTTTTTTAAGAAATATTAAAAAGTTTTCTTATCAGGAAACTTCCCTAAAATTTTTTTCTCAAAAACCTTGTCAGGAAACTCCCACCCCATATATATATAGGGTGCCTTCAGAAATTAAAAAGCAACAAAATTTAATGAGTTGATTAAATTAAATTTTATTCCTTATATCCTTAACTAATTATTATAATAAAACCTAATCTCACCTATACCAATGCTGAGCCCTGATAACACAATGTAGAATGACATAATACCCTTCCTCTCATCTGAGACTGTTGAGCTGGACATGTAGTAGCTCTCTCCCAACATGCGGAAGTACTTCGCGCCTACTCACACCCTTGACGCCGCCATCTTCGAGGCTAGGCTGCCTCCTGGACAACATGACCGTCGAGAAGAGATCAAAGAAGGAGATTCACGACGTATTAACCACCATCTTTGGCGACAATGTCACCACCAACCACAGGGAGATCGTCGAGCACAGCATCGAGATCCGGGCGTTCGTTAGAAAGCTCACATTTCCTGCAGAAGGCACCTACATGTGCGAAGGGGGCAACGATGAAACGATGGATCAGACCTTAAGATCGCGAACGACACTACCTAATAGGGCAAACACGCCCGAGGTCAGAGGTGGGGGCCCTATGGAAACCTATTTGTAGAAGATGACATCTCCAACCACTAATACCACCACTAGTGTGGGCTCTATTCATGATATGAGAGATCAGTTGGAGACGACGCCCTCAGCTAAGCCTGGTGGAGGATGTGGAGATCCCCTGCATGGATACCTATTACTGGGTCGTTAATCTAGTCGGCCTAACGGACACTCTGGTCTTCGACCACTTGAGATTACCAGGCCTAACTGTTAGAGATGTTCCTTTGACTTCGCATGTTGCTATGACCTACAGCAAGATTAGTGGCGTCTTCAATGAAGACTCAACAACCTTACCTCAAGCCGAAGGTGAAGCATCTATTGGCGAGAGTATGCATCACATTTCCGAGACTGTCAATATCTTTAGCTTGCTTGTTCAAATGTCCAAAGACTTGCTTCCCTAACTCCAATGTTAACGATAACATCCTTGCTGCACTTATAATGAATAACTAGCCTAACACTGGCCACACTCTAACTACATCTGATCCTACCACATTAGCAGATATTGAGGCCGCTCAAGACTCCTTTATTAGGCTAAAAGTAAAATTCATTTAGTTATTGAAATACTTTAATATTAGATAGGAATCCATCAAGGCGAACACACTGCTGTCCAGAGGAATTCCTTCTAGCTTACAGGAGAATCCGCCAGTGCTACTAAGTAAGCTCACTTATCGTAACTCTTACAGGAAGCAATTGCGCGAGTACATAGCACACCTGGCCCTCCAAATCTCGCAGATAGACAGGCACTGGCTCCAGCAAGAGTTCCTGAGGACCCTGGTCGCGGCTCTGGACCACTTGAGCATGAGGAATGTTTGATTTAACCATGCAAAGTAGATATGGTATTCAAGATTTCAATAGTTAAGTCCAACATTTTACCCCAATAATCATCTTTCATTACCCCGGCCCCTGGGACACATGTCTGAGTCGGAGACTCCATTTCCGCAGATCAAAATATGGAGAATCGCGTGGTGCCCCTGCCATCCCCTTAACAGAGAAAATTCTTTTTTGCTATCGTTTGCAATACTGTTTTCGAGAAAAATCCTATGTGGAAAATTTGGGGTAAGTATTTTTGATCAGAACTATCTTATTAAAACCGCTTAATTAAACTAATTAACGACTATCTATAATATATTATTTTTAAAATTTAATTTTGATTAGAGAAAACATGACACCAAACCCTGCAGAGATAAAAACAATCTCAGAATGACAAGACCACCAGCTCCCAAGAAGAAACCAAGATCATGCAGTCCCTCCTCCAAGACAGAGATCAGCTTACACTTATTCACTATTACAGGCATCACCTCGCGTCATTTCCAGAGCTGCCCAGGGTCAACGATGCCATTAGAAGATCAACTGGCAGGTGGTAACTGGAGCAAGCTCAGATCTCCAACACTTCAAGCAGGACATTAAAGCACTCTTTGAAGAGAAGCAACCCCGGCGCCTACAAGAAGCTCACCCCCTGTCAAAGGTCCATGAGATACAGAACAGGCTGAAACTTCTGATTGAGAACTTCGAAGACCAGCTGCACATATTCCTCAGGAAGATCTTCGCCAAGTGTCCCCTGCTCCCAAAGAAGATCCTCACCCTCCTCGTGAAGCAATTATGATAAATAATATGGAAAATTGATTATTATAAGAATTCGATCAATAATAAATGAAAAACAATATGCCAATATACAAAGTGTAAATCCAATAAACGTTTCATTGTCTTTCCTTTTTCCTTTTAAGATGTCAACATTTGCATATTTGAATAATCCTTCACCATTTTTTTAGCTGCTCTGTGAAGTCTTAGTCTGTTCCAACCACCACTCGTACCAGGTGCAGCCCCTGTAAAATAAAAAATTTAGATATGTTTTTTGTAACTTAAATTTTAAATGAATGACACTGCATCTTCTGCTCAGACATTTTTCCATTTTCTATAATTTCTAATTAATTTCATTTTTAAATATCAAATTCTTATTATAAATTGTAAATGCGAGACCTTAGAGGCGGACAAGCTCCTTGCCTGGTACATCGCGAACATCAAGCCGTAAGCAGAGGAGATCAGATGAAGCAAGTATTCACAAGTGCATCAAGAGTCAATGAAAGCTATACTAGACGAGATTGATTAGTAGTTTGATTAGTGAGTAAAACTTGTAATTGGATTAATTTCATATAATTAGTTGTTGGTTTATTTATTTCTCATTTCTCCCAAATTTTAAATTCTTTTATCTAACTATTGTTTCGATTAAGTGCTTTAAAATAGTGAAAAGCTTTAAGAATATATCTAATGATATCTTATTTATATCTTAATCATATAAATATTAATAATAAAGATAGGAAAATAAACTAAAATAGCGCATTTAAACTATACATATATTTTTAATTAATAATATCTAAGGGGAAATTATTATGACAAAATGAGAGGAAACTGAAGAAACTAATGGCTAAGAAGATTTGACAAAAGAAGTGGAGGAGGAGATTTTATAAAGACATTAAGTCCTAATTATTATATTTAGGTATTACTCGACTAAAGGTGGTTATTTATTTTATTATAATTAAGAAAAATGTTAATATATAAACTAACTTAATTATACTAGTTTTGATATCACCTATCATTTTAATGACATTATATTAAAGAGCGCTTGATCTCCTCAACAGCAAGAACTAACTCTATTGTATAAATCTCTCATTAAAATGCCAAAAATTTCACTGATTTCTTAAATATGAATTGTAGTTTTTAAAAATGAGAAGATACCTGTTAATACAACAACAGGTAGTAATGCTAATAGTATTATTGCTACTGTTTATAGAACAACATATCAATAAATGAGGTAAAAGCAGTACCAACTTAATATCCATTCAACAAATGCATAAAACAAACTGACGCTTTATATATAAAACGGCACATGTATCATAAGTTGAGATAAAAATCATGTAAATTTCGTTAAATAGCACTCAAGGGGATTTTGACATTAAAGAATTTAGATTAACTGAATATAAGCGTTAAATAACATTAGTATTTATTTAATTAAATAAATATTGTAAGAATATCTAAATAAAATTGAGAAACTTAGTTGGAACATCAATAAATATCGTTTATATATTGAAAAAAAATTATGAAATAGGAAGAATAAATTGAATCTATAATTTAAAAAAGGAATAGTCAAAATCAAAAATTGGCCTTCAAAATCGCTTGAAAAGCTTGAAATAATTTTAATTGTCGTCAAAAAATTTTGGTACATAATCTTAAATACGCATTATTTTGTGAAATTTATTGTCCTTATTTATCGTTTTATATTTTGAAGATGCTAAAATTTATTAATTTAAAAATGCAAATTGCTAAAATTATTATTATTAAATGATTAATTCTTAAAATATAATTTTATCGTCTATATTGAGTTAATACCATAAAGATCAATGCTAATTTTGAGATGTATCTACATTCCATTTCTATCAACGATCAGCCATTTCGATTAAGATTACTCATAAATATGGAGTATCTCTCAATAATCTTATATGGTATTCTTTAATTCTAAACATAAACCATTTATTGACTTTTTTCAATAAATTAATAGATTTTTCATTTAGTAATAAAAAAAGAAATTCTCTCTTATATTATAGAAGTAAATAGTCACTCATAAATACAACTTAATAAGCTATGTATCTAAAATACAATTTAATGGAGAGGTGCTAGAAGTATCATGTTCTTAATACATTTATATTTAATAAGCAATCTATGGAAATAAATAACAAAGTCAATAGTACCCTTTATAGCTTTTATTTTCCTCAAGGGATCATTCAAATTATATGGAAATAAATTTAATTGAATAAAGATGCTTATTAATAAGGTAGATTATTATTTTAGTTTTATTAAACTTTTGGAAACTAAATTCTTAGAATTAAAGCTAATTATTGCATTTTTATTCTTAAGCTTACTCAGTATAATGTATTCACACATAATTTATTAAACTTTATTTTTCTCTGCAATGATAATTTGAATAAATAACTGGTTTAAGATAGCTTAATCATTAGAACTCAGGCTTACCTTCAAGAATTTGTTATAATAACTACAGATGAACATACTTACTTTTTATCATATCACTTGGAAATACTTTTTGGTGGGATATAATTCAGCTATAATTCTCATTAAGCAATAACTGGGTAAGTATAAGCGATAAGAGATCATATTCTTCATGCCTCATTGTATTAATTTATCTTGACTCTCTTATCTTATGATACTGTTCCAGTCTGTGTAAAGAAGTTAGGTTATAAGGGTGTTTTGATAAGACTATATTTATTATATTTGAATGCCATTCTAGAGAAGCCAACAAAGCACTTGTAAGATTATGGTATCTTAATGCCAATTGTCAATTAATGAAAGCCAGATCATTTTAATAACATACTACTAAAGCTACATCTCTCAATAAAAGTGGGAGAATAACTACGATTAGGAACAAAAGACTATAAAAGCTTCCCAAGTAACTTGAATTAATATATCATAACAAGTTAAACACATAAATAAATAATATGAAATGATACCTCAAATAATGGAAAAGAGTAAAATATGCTGCAATTTCTCGACAATCGTCTAGATCGAAGTATAAGGTCTAGCTAGTGATTACACAGTTGTGTTGCAGCTCCTTGTTTAGGTGTTCATAACATTATTCTCTTAATTCGCTAGGACATTAAATATAGTTTTACTTTTTTTTTTATCTTTTTAAAGGTTATTTTTCATGACTAATCAGTGAAAAAAATCTGCATAAAAGTTATCTTATAGCAAATTAGTTGATAATAATAAAAGAATGAAAAATTTAAATTAAGCTGTGGCTGAGTTTATTGATTCCCGATATTAAGCATAATTTATCAGACTGTTAAATGGTAACGTTAAATCGGAAAATAAAGCACGCAATAATAAAGAATCATTTAATATATTTTAATTTCTATTTTGAGTATCTATTAAGAGTGTACACTCATTGTAAATTGATTTTACTTAATTCTTAGTTTTCTCACTTAATAGATAGTGAATTGTACGAATTTTTGTTTTACATCATATTTATTAAATCATAATATCTGTTCTGCTGTTCTTGAGTTTTCAAATAAAATGTTATCTCTTTCAAATTTGTGAACACCATAGTCTAATATAATTAAAAAGAGTAGTAGCTTGAGAGCTGTTTAATTTTTAAGATTTAAAAGATTTTATATATAAAATTAGAATATAAATAGATTTCTCTAAGCGAATGGGTGAAGTGCGCTTAATCAATATAATTCTTCATTTGATATAAATGTTTTAAATTTAGAATATGATGCTATATTTTTAAATTATATAAAAAACTCGGTATAATAATTTATTTAAATTTTCTACATTCATAATTTATTTAATAAAAATAGTAAAAATACCTAAAATTGTATAATTATTTAATCGAAACTAGATTTTCTAAAATAAAAATTCCTTAGAAAAGAAAATAAATAATAAAAAATCTATAGACTAGGTACAATATTTGTTATTGAACATTAATAATATAGATCTACATAGCATCTCCTATTTTAGGACATTTTGATAAAGCTGTCAATTTAAAATAAAAATTTATTGATTTTAAACAAGACAGAAAAAAAATAAAAAGTTTTTCGTAAATTATGAATGGCTCAAGGAAAGAAATTCATCGCAATTCTTCTAAAAATACTATTCCTTGATATGTTAAAGTCAAATATCAAATAACTGTGGTGATAAAGGTATCTGACCCTGCTCTGCTAGTGAAGAATATCCTCAGAGAAAATCTTGGATTATTATACAAGTCCGATGATCTACAGTTGAGTGGGTGGGTGATGGAGGAAGTGAAGATAATTGTAATGTTATACAAATAGATGAAGGCATGTAATTAAATGTATTCATATTTAAAAATATTTCACAAACAAATATCTAATACTTTAAATTGTAGTATAAGTTTTTAGAGGATGGTTAACAATAATAAATAAGTTTATGAGCAATTTAAATAAAAAAAAGGTTCAATTAGGACATATGACTGACGGAAAAGGCCAAGTCAAACAATTTCTATAATTAAAATTTTTAATTAATTTTAAAAAGTGAACTGAATATGCTTTTATTATAAAATTTCTTTGTCCTATATTTCTTTATTTTAATATTAAATTATTCTTTTATCTTTAATTTCATTAAATTTTGATTTAATGTTTGTTTAATATACACTAGTAATTTCTTTTTGTTATCTATTCTCTTTATCCTTTTTAAATTAGCAAAACCTGTTTTTTCATTCTTTTTTAACAAGCATATCTGAATTAAGTATCATAAGAAATGGAGAAAAAAAATTGAAGTTTGTATTATTTATTTTTTTAACAATATATTTATCATACCAATACAAATTAAATCATTAGATTTTATGAAGTAATTCATATTTATAAATTTAGTATTGATCGTGAATTTTTGAAATTTAAAAAATAATGATAATAATGAATTAATAGAACACAACATTATATTTAAAGAAAAAATGGTTAAAAAAATTCAAATACCCTCTTTTCGCATTTTATATTTCCAAGCATTTTATCATAAATTTAAAATTAAGCAACAAATTGTAAAACTTTATGATATTTATAAACTTAGGCAACAATTATCTTTTATTCATACTGAAAGTGAATAAAGCTTAACTTACTATTCTTAACTTACCGTTTAAAAAATGCGGATTCATAAATAATAAATACAATCTCAAGACCATCTCAAACAATCCTATAAACATTCTACATTTTCAACTTAAGTTAATCTATCCGTCTTTGCTAATCAAAAATATGTTGAGAAAAATAAGAGATATATTATTTTTATAAAATTAAAATAATTTAATCAGCATTCAAGATGATACAAAAGCATCGTTTACTCTTTATTATCTTTATCATCATCCTTATTTCATTAAATATTAATTTTATTTATTAAATTCTGGCCAGTTTTTGCATTTTAAAGTTTTAAATTTCCTGATCTTTGTATTTTATTGATAATGGTTTGCAATACTATGAATCTATAGTCACTCCAATAGAGTATCATGAGCATTCTTTAAACTAAAGCAATAATAGTTCACGCACGTTAAATATTAATCCCCAAAACAATAGTGGATATGAATTTGATAAATTTTTAAGTTAAGGAATTCAGATTGCTATCCAAATTAATATCCCTATTTTATAAAATCGTCTTACCAACTATCATAAATAATAGTAAAACTAGTTTATTAATTCAAAAATTAGAACCTAAAAAGTATTCTTATAAATAGACTCAAGTCTTAAATGTAAGTTTCAGGGAAGGATATCACTATTTGGTTCCACAAATTTTTACTTTATTTTAATTTTTTATAAATTTAATCTTAGGACGATAGACTTTTATTTTAGATTAGTATAATCAAGATTAGGTTTGAGGTGAGTTTTATATTTTAAAATTTATATTTTTCATAAATTGATTATGAATCAATAGAAATACAAAGAAAACATATTTCAGTTAAGATTCTTAAAATTACTTTAGCATTTTAACTATTAATCAAGTATAATCAAAATGTGGAGACTGTTATAAAAGAATCAAAAATGAAAATAATTAGGATTATGATCTTAACTAAATATATCAGCTAAAATCAAACTGTAGCTTATTTGAAAAAACATTAAGTGCTTATTTATTTTATTTTAATTAATTAATCAACTATGTAAAAATTGAATTTTCTTTTTTTTCAACTTTTCTGATTCATTTGTATTTTAGGGCTTGTCTGTTCATATCGATGGAGTACTTTACATTGAGATTGTTTCTTGTGTGTTTTTTGTCAAAAAAATTTAGATATCTTCAGGGTATCTTCCTTGAGCTATCTTCAGGATATCTTCCTAAAAAAAAATTAAAAATTTCAAGTTTTACAGTAGCAATAGCAGTAGTAGCAACAACAATAGTAATAATTGTAGAATCAACAATTGTAACAATAAAATCAAGAATAATTACTGTTCACCTGAAATTTTAGAGAATTTCAGAAATTTTAATTTGGAAATTTTGCATTCATTTTCATCGAAATAATCATCATCATCTTCATTATCAATAGTTCACAAAACTTGAATTTAGAAAAATGGATTTTTATAGAAAAATCCCTGAACAGTAATTATTCTTGATTTTATTGTTACTATTGTTGATTCTACTGTTATTACTATTGCTGTTGCTACTACTGCTATTGCTACTGTAAAATTTGAAATTTTTAATTTTTTCTTAGGAAGATATCCTGAAGATAGCTCAAGGAAGATACCCTGAAGATATCTAAATTTTTTTGACAAAAAAACACACAAGAAAAAATCTCAATGTAAAGTACTCCATCGATATGAACAGACAAGCCCTAAAATACAAATGAATCAGAAAAGTTGAAAAAAAAGAAAATTCCATTTTTACATAGTTGATTAATTAATTAAAATAAAATAAATAAGCACTTAATGTTTTTTCAAATAAGCTACAGTTTGATTTTAGCTGATATATTTAGTTAAGATCATAATCCTAATTATTTTCATTTTTGATTCTTTTATAACCGTCTCCACATTTTGATTATACTCGATTAATAGTTAAATTAAACCATTCTTTTATGGGGTAATGATATTTAATTTCTTTTTGACATTATGTTTAATTGGAAAATATTGTTTGTGTTAAGATAAAACTTGCTTATTATATGTATAATATTATTATAAATAGATATGAGTTGATAATACATTCCATGATCCGGCGATGTATGATTAATGAATAAAGGACTTTATATATATCAAATACTGGATAGTAGGTGCTAAACAATATTTATATATTGTTACTAACAGGGTATATTATATTTTATATATCTATCTATAGGGCTGTCAAAATTAAAGAAAATGGGTGTACATTTGAAAAAAAAATTTTGCTTAAAATTCTGGTCAATATTTATGCAGTAATTTATATATAATCACTATAAAGAGGGTCATATTTCTATATTTTCGATATTATTACAATTGATATCGTAAAGAATTTAAACTACTTATAAATTTTATTTTATATTTTTAATTATTTATTTACTACAATTTTAATGTATTTTGTTTCGATTATATTGCTATATTAGAGTTCTTCTATATCTTATTAATGACTTCAAGTATTTTATACATTTACATTTGAATAATATAACAATATATTTTTTTAATAGTGAATAGAATTTAATTCCTTCTATTCACTATCTTTATTGTTATACTTTGTATTTATGATTGGTTTCGCATTTTTCATAGAAATCTTATTAAATTACTAAGTAACTTACTATTAATACGTCGACCGTTGGTCTTACTGTTATGCTAAATTAAATGAATCAATGTAGATGTTAGTAACTTGCTCAGTGCGATTATTTGAAGATTATCCTTCGAAGTCATAATCTTTATATCTTAGGTTTAAGGAATCATTGAATCTTAAAATTTAATTCTACTCTTAAGCAAGCAAACTTATGAATTATCTCTGGTTAATTAATTTGTAGAATAATTTAGTCTTTTTGAGATAGTTTAATTATCAAGCAAACCATTATAAAAAGAAATATTAAATTTTAACATATTTATTGAATCAAAACCCCAAAACCCCTTAATGAGGTTTATAAGTGCTTTGATTTGTAGGGAATTTGTTAGGGGTTGGGGTTATTAATTAAATTCGAGACACAAATAACAAGCTTTTGGGGTCTATATAAGATGAAGAGTATATAGATTTAGTGTTTAAACTGCGCTATGGATGTGATATATACAGTGAATAAGTCAAGCCAGTCCTAAACTATAAGTCTATTACTGTACTCATAAAGCGAAGTCCGTCAACTGCCCGCTTTTACTGTCTTGTTTCACTATAATTAAAGCAATAGTAGCTAAATTCTAAGCCTAAGAGGTAGTCAAAGTTTCTATAGAAGCATATTTGACTTTCTTATTAATGAGAAAACTTTGAAGTATTGGGCTCACTTCTATCTCGACCAACGAGCTACTTTGTTTCATCGCCAATTCCCTGAGTTGAAGATCTCTCCTTAGTCTGTTGCAAATATTTATAAACGAAATGGTATCTCTTACAAAGGTGTAAATCATATCAAGAGAGTAATTGATTTCACTCTGTCATTTTACAACAAAAACTTAAATTTTATTTATAATTAAATGCAGAGAGCTGAATAGAATAATATTAAGTTTATTCATGCTGACGAGGCTGTGTTTACCTTCAACACTTTCATCTAGAAGTCTTGGTAAAAGAGGCATAGTATTATGGAAGAATATGACTAGAAAGTCAAGGTATAAATAATGGAAATTCTTGGAGGTATTAGCGAGGATGTTGGTTTGGAAACTTATGTTATTCATCCTCGCTCAATTAAGACAGAGCAGTATATTAAGTTCTTATAGCAGCTGAGAGAGAAGTACCCTGAATAAGAGATTATACTATTCGTTGATAATCCTTCTGTTAATTAGACAAAATAAACAAGAAGAGTTATGAACAACTAAGAATAACACCAGTGTTCGACGTACCTTACAGTCCATAGTTTAATGGAATTGAGTTCTTTTGAGGTATACTAAAAGGTCATTACAAGAAACTGCTGCTATACCACTTGATGCATGACCTACCTATCAATACAGTAGACTTTATTAAAAGCTAAGCGAAGAGAGTAGATAATTCATTGGCTTAAAAGTGTGCTAAAGAAGGGAGAGTGAATGTATATAAATAAGTTTTGTAGTGAATTTAATGAATATTTAAGTCAAATTTCAAATTCTTGAGATGGAGCTAGCTTCGCTTGCTTGAGCCTATGTTTATTCTCTTGCTGCCAGCTCCAGAATCTATGATCATTGACTCTGGAGGCTAAATATTTGAATAAAATCTCTTCCTAATTTCATACTTTGTCTGCGACTTTCGCTCTCTGTGAAGCTTGATATATTCCATCATCAAGAAGATGCCAGTACCAGATTTTTCTAAAGAGTTAAGCTACAAATCTTACTTGAAATATAAGGGTGCTTCACCAGCTCTGATAGCCAGCTTTCACTTATTTTGATCACTTGTTTGTCCTTATCTTCTGAAGTGATGCTGTACCTTTTTTTTATGAGATTCTTGAATAATTTCTTTCAAGTAATCACCTTTAATTGTTGCAAGTATGCCAAAGAAATAGTTTCTTTCAGGTAGTTTATTTGACAACTATTTCTTAGTAGGCAGGTACTGCGAAACCTCTGGGTCATTCATAGCATCATCATATAAGTTAGTCACTGAGGTTTCTGGATAGTTTGGAATCTCTGCAAACTTTACATCTTAAGTTTTCAATGCTTTCTTTCTTCGCAGAGTATCGCTCTTAGAAATGAAATTTTAGTACCTTCCATCGTTGGCAGGAAAAATCCAACTATATAATAAAGATTAGCCACTATGAGTTTATTACCTTGCCTCACCAGGTAGCGATGCAAATCCTCCTTGCTTCTAAATCTTTGAATTAATTCTTGTGCTTGCACATTTTTCATTGCATCATTCATTGACTCCATCTTGTTTACAGATCTAAGAAATGATTTTCAAATTTAAGTTTATTGATTTCAACTATATACCTCAGTAAAACTTACTATTAAACATGGGCATCCTATAGGAGGTCAATCTATAGAAGGATATGGAGAAGGTGTTGAGAACTGGTTTCAAACTTGAGAGATTGATATCAATTTCTACTGCTATAGTTCCATATTTTTTAATTTAAATTGGTACGTACTTAATTAGGAGCAGCTCCTAAAATGCTAGTACTTAATTAGGAGCATTAATTAATGCTAGTACTTAATTAGGACCACCCTAATTTTAATCATAAAATGACAAAATACCTCTTAAAGCTGTAAGTACTTAATTAGTAGCACCTCCTAAATTGGTACGTGTTATAATCAACTTATTATTGAATGTTAAAATGGTTACTTTCTCACCAATATTTAGAGCTGGTTCGTCTCTTAGCACTCATATATCTTCTCTAATACTCTTAAAACTTCTCTTAAAACTTGAAAGCTTGGAAAGCTCTCATATAAGCTCTCAGTTTAGAGGCAGTTTTATAATTTTAAATTCAAATTTAAATATGAGCGCTAGTATTTTAAGAAAAGCACTTCCATCAAACAAAATGAGACTTACCTTTGGCGTCAATAAAAAGTGTGATAGCTGTGAGATGAACTCTCATAAGGAACTACCAGAGCTATCACTTGAGGTCTCTGTTATTAAAATAGAAATTAATAATAGAAAATAAATGGCAAACAAGTGTGTGGGAGACAGAGAAGAGGAGAAAGGTATTAATGAAATTCCTATACAAACTGAAAAAGTTGAAGTCTATTTTTGTGAGCTATGTGAGAGAGATTTGGCTCATAAATCAAGCTGGTACAGACATAAGAAAGAGCATACAGAAGCCAAGCCCACTATATACTTAAAGCATGATAGAATAGATGGAAAGTATGACTGCTTTGAGTGCCATAAACAATAATCTCATACAAGAGACTTGAAGAAGCATCTATTAAAGCTCACAAGAAAGATATAGAAGTTGAGAATCATGAGTTGAGATGAAGCTTCTCAACAAAAGAGAAACGAGGGAATATTCTAAGGTAGTAGTGCCTGAATAAGCAAGAGAGTTAGAGTACGTTATGAAGGCACGTAACCAAATGACCTCTGAAATAACAAAAATTATGATCAAGATTCAATACAAGAAAATACCGGTTCTTGCTTAAATTGGACTAGATACTTCTCTTTAAAGCTACCTAATATTAGATGACTCCTTTGATAAGAAAGTTATCAATGATCATCAATACGCGTACAAGGTGTATCCCTTCAACTATCTCTTAAGTGATGATAAATATTAGATGGAGTTTACAAATGAGTATCAAGTACTCACTCAAGCAAAGTTTAAAGAGTGTAGTTACTTAATCAAGCTAGATGCTGTTCTCCTTGCCAAGGATCATGTTGCTTTCAGACTCCCACTCTATGAAATGACTCTAAGAGATTTCATAACAGATCAAAGGAATCATAAGTAACTTGGATAAATAGCAACTCAGACCATACAAGGCATTAAAGAGCTTCACAAGTTAGGGTTTGTTCACAGAGATTTGAAGCCAGAAAATATAATGATAAACTTCTCACCTGTAAGAGTAGCAATAATCGATTTCAACAGAGCCTAAAGAGTGGAAGTATCAAGGCTTGGAACTGTAATGGGAACGCAAGGGTACTATCCAGAAAGAGAAGACTGGAGAGATGGAGACTTTTAGTTGGATGTGTGGGCTTTAGCAGCAATAATAATAGAGTGCGATATGCCTCGCAACGATTACGACTCTACAAGGTGCGAGAAGGATGCAAGGCAAAGAATAAAGCATTTTATTGACAAAACAAGAGTATCTCAATCAAAGAAGCAATTAGCAGAGTCAATAATAAGAAAAGCAAAGTCAAGATCAGACATAACAATAGAGTAGATAAAGTTGTGGTTAAGTGAGACAAACTTCAGACCTCTCCCACATGATCGAAAAGTGCATTTTGAGTGAATAAGTTAAATACATTTACTATAAATTTGACATTAAAACATATTAATAACCCCAACACCTATCAAATTCAAAACAAATCAAAGGTTTTATAAACCTCATTAAGGGAATTTGGAGTTTTGAATATCGAGGTTTATTTTAATATAACTCTAGGATGTAATAGTTTAGCTGAAGTTGTTTACATTATAAGCTAAGTAATTAAGCTTTATTGTGAATTATAGTTAGAAATAAAGGAGTAGAAATTATAATCCTTGAATCTCTTTAGTGTGTATCTGGTGAGTTGAGGGGTGGTCGTGGTCACTGCTCTATTTTGGCGTCATTCGACGAATAAACAGTGAAATCATGCATTTTCAAGTGATGGTCACGTGGTCACCGTGGTCATGGTCATGGTCACCATGGTCACGGTCATGGTCACGAGGACCACGGAGGCAGTGACCACGTGACCACGTATCTGGTGAGTTGAGGTGTGGTCGTGGTCACTGCTCTATTTTGACGTCATTCGACGAATTAACAGTGAAATCATGCATTTTCAAGTGATGGTCACGTGGTCACCGTGGTCATGGTCATGGTCACCATGGTCACGAAGACCACGAAGGCAGTAACCACGTGACCACGTATCTGGTGAGTTGAGGGGAAGTCGTGGTCACTGCTCTATTTTGACGTCATTCGACGAATTAACAATGAAATCATGCAATTTCAAGTGATGGTCACGTGGTCACCGTGGTCATGGTCATGGTCACGGTCATGGTCACGAGGACCACGGAGGCAGTGACCACGTGACCACGAATCTGGTGAGTTGAGCGGTGGTCGTGGTCACTGCTCTATTTTGACGTCATTCGACGAATTAACAGTGAAATCATGCATTTCCAAGTGATGGTCACGTGATCACCGTGGTCATGGTCATGGTCACCATGGTCACGGTCATGGTCACGAAAACCACGAAGCCAGTGACCACGTGACCACGTATCTGGTGAGTTGAGGGATGGTCGTGGTAACTGCTCGATTTTGACGTCATTCGACGAATTAACAGTGAAATCATGCATTTTCAAGTGATGGTCGTGGTCATGGTCACCATGGTCACGGTCATGCACACGAGGACCACGGAGGCAGTGACCACGTCACCACGTATCTGGTGAGTTGAGGGTGGTCGTGGTCACTGCTCTAGTATGACGTAATTCGACGAATTAACAGTGAAATCATGCATTTTCAAGTGATGGTCACGTGCTCACCGTGGTCATGGTCATGGTCACCATAGTCACGGTCACGGTCACGAGGACCACGGAGGCAGTGACCACAAGACCACGTATCTGGAAAGTTGAGGGGTGGTCGTGGTCACTGCTCTATTTTGACGTCATTCGACGAATTAACAGTGAAATCATGCATTTTCAAGTGATGGTCACGTGGTCAACCGTAGTCATGGTCATAGTAACCATGGTCACAGTCATGGTCACAAGGACCAAGGAGGCTGTGACCACGTATCTGGTGAGTTGAGGGGTGGTCGTGGTCACTGCTCTATTTTGACGTCATTCGAAGAATTAATAGTGAAATCATGCATTTTTAAGTGATGGTCACGTGCTCACCGTGGTCATGGTCATGTTCACCATAGTCACGGTCACGGTCACGAGGACCACGGAGGGAGTGACCACAAGACCACGTATCTTGAAAGTTGAGGGGTGGTCGTGGTCACTGCTCTATTTTGACGTCATTCGACGAATTAACAGTGAAATCATGCATTTTCAAGTGATGGTCGTGGTCACCGTAGTCATGGTCATGGTAACCATGTTCACGGTCATGGTCACAAGGACCAAGGAGGCTGTTACCACGTATCTGGTGAGTTGAGGGGTGTTCGTGGTCACTGCTCTATTTTGGCGTCATTCGA
>ARYC01022251.1:0-12465 GCA_000711775.1 Oxytricha trifallax
CGCTTTAGCTGGACTATTTAATTCATAACGATACACCTCTCCCTTATCCGTACCTAGATATAGAAATCCATCATATATCTTAATGTCGCTTGGATTACTACCAAGCGTAATTGCTCCGGTTTCATTATTTGCTGGAATACACTGCGCTAAATTTGTACTTTTGCAACTCTTAATATTAGTATTCTTTCTCTTCTCGTCATTCTTTTGAAGCGGATCTAGAACGTAAAGTATTCCAGCTTTAGAATCGTACTGAATACCATAGATACTGCTAGCTACTTTATACTTCATGCAGTTATAGGCAGCTTTTTTATCTAAACTACACTCTGTAATTGAACCGCCATATTCACTTACCACTATCTTATCTGATGATATTTGCTCTATCCCGCTAACAGCTCCTTTAGCCGAATCTAGTGGCAGTATCTGTTGCTTTTGATGCGTCTCCGGATTATATAAGTTTAGACTACCGTTTTCGCCTCCTATTGCCAGTATGTGGTTTGAATATTCACCATCAGTTATATTCAATGCCTTCAGAAAACTAATTCTAGGCAAGTAATTTAAACCCTCTTCTTCGGCTATTTGATAACGGTTTTCTGCTAGATTCGCTGTTATTCGATATACCCTATTTCCACTAGATACAAATACTACTTCTTCTCCGTTTATAAGCAATCTTGCACTATGCTCAAAGTTTCTTTCCAACAGTCCTTTTCTGTATCTGTTTTATCTTAATGCTACGCAATAAACGTCATTATTCTCAAATCCACCGCATGTTTCCAATCCTCCTTTTCCGTTCACAGAAGTTTTGGTCACTATCACATGTTTTTTATCAGGATTTAACTTTAATTTGGCTGATGCTTTAGCTAAACCGGGAATACTACTGTTTGTTACTCCTGAATTATTATCACAACTACTTAAGGCAACGGTAGATAACAGTGACACCAAGATAGCAGTAAAAGTATTAATTAGACGTTTATTTAGATTAATCATATTTATCCATGATAGTTTAAAAAGCGGGTTTTAGATTTACAATTTTTATGTTAGGGAATAATGGAAAATCGTTATTGCGAGAATTAAGATTATTTCTTTTAATTAATAAACAGAGAATAAAAGTTACAGAGTCTTATAAAGAAGGCTAGTGATATTACTACTAGCCTACGTTAGGTTAAAAGTCTCTATTGAGGAGTGAGTTTTACTGTAATTGAACTACTGGTTCTTAAATTAGCGATTTCGTAAGTTGGCTCCCAATAGCTAATTGGAGCACTACAATTTTTACCTACAAGACTACCATCAACAAAAACTTCAACGCAGTAAGGCACTAAACCATCTTTTTGCCAGCCACCACCTGCGCTTATAGTGAAGTTATATCGATTCCCATTACCCGTATGATCCCATCCAACTGAACCAGTTGGGGCATAAGGCACATTTGGTGATTTAAATACATCCATATTAACATTAGTATTAATAACACCTTGATCAACATCTTCTATATCAAATGTTTGACCATTTGAGACTTTAGTCCGGTTTAGACCTTGAATGCCAGCTGCTGTTGCGGTTACCGGATACTGCAATTCATCTTCAAATGTAATAGTTGCAGCATTTGCTACTGAAATAAGACCAGTTGAAGCACAAAGCGCGGTTAGAAGAAATTTTTTCATGTTTACAATCCCTTGAAAATTATTAAAATATGCAAGCTTTAAGCTTTACATACACCAGTTAAACATACAATAAAGTCAGACTGATAATTTAATGGAGAGGAAATCCACTAAACTATCAAGCACACTCTATCACACCCCGAAATTTATCATGGCTAACCCTCCCAAGAAAACCACTTAAAGAACTTGACAAAAATATTAATTTGTGTCTCATGCTGGTATTAAATTTGCACAATCCTAAGAATTTGTCAAGGGGTAAGTTTTAGATTAATAATCCCAAATAAACTTTAAAAAATAGTACAAGCATCTTTATCTTTACATCCCAATTTATAAAATTCTAATTTATTCACCATCAGGTTAATTCGCTCTTTATTAATTAATTGATACATGTTTGCCTCATTAAAAAATAACCCCTGGACAATGGAATCTCCCACATACATACCAATTTGACGGTAAGCACCATCAATCTTACCTTGAAATGTTGTACCAACTTCGGTAGAAGGACTAAGAATATTTAAACCTGGAAAATAATAAAGCGGTGTTTTATCAGACGATATAGAATCATTGATTATCTTTGATGGCACTAAATTGTAATTGCTAATTTTTTTATATTCAATTTTAGGTATTAAAGGATTAAAATTCTCCCCGCCAAAATTTGACCATAATATTGAATCATTAGGATCCAGCTTATTAATATGATCATGCTTATCAAGGATGCTACCTTCTTTACCTAGATTGCCATCTTTATCTCTTTTAGTAATATATTGTCTAATAAAACCCTTTAAGTTACCGTCATTAATTTTAATTAGGGCAAGATTATCACCATCAATACCTGAAACAGTAAGAACTTGATTGGATATAATAGTTTTAAAATAAGTTAACTTTTTTTCCTGAACTTCATTTTCTTTAGCATCTTCAAGATATTCTGCATAAATTTCTAATTTCTGCATTAATTCTTTACCTGCTGATTTTTTAATTGGGACAATACAATAACTTGGAATAAGGATATACTCATCTTCCTTTGAACTATCATTTTCTAGATAAACATGAGTATAAAATAATCCGTAACAAGTTTGTTTTACTGTCTCCTTGTTTTTTAACTGATTGATAATATTTACTTTTACAGTTTTATTTAAAAAACCAATGGCTTTAAATTCCTTCCCAGGATCAAAAGTTTTAGCTTTTTCTATTCCACAAGCATTATTCATATTAAGTATTAAGCACAAGAGAGCAATACTTTTAAAAACCAAACGGTTAGATCTAATCATTCTATTACCTTTCATTTTGACGCAACGTCAGCTACAACTTGTTGAATGTTACGCATTCTTACTAAAAAACCTTATCACACTAGCAATTATCTCCGTTTCGTTCGAAAAATTTAAATACTCAGTAATTCCCGGTGAAAATATATGTAATTTACTGAAATTAAACAAGGTATAATTATTTTCCATAATTTATATTTAATCATATATCTCTTTAATAGCAATTTTTACATTTGCTCATTAGCTTTAGCAAGATCACGTTCAATTCGTTCTTTGCTTAATATCAAAAATATACTCCTTTGGTACTGCCGATATATATTTTCAGTAACCTCAAGATAACCAATACTAAGTGCAGTTAGCCCATTAAATATGCTCGACGATTTATTTACATCAAAAGATGTAAAATGTAAAGGACCGCCACACCACCCCCAAGAAGTTTTATATTTTTCAGCAATAAATACACTATAATCATTAACATTTTTAGCATCAATTGGTTTGCGACGAGCAGGCTGAGTTGGTGTATACCATACGTTATCAACTATTACTTGAAGCTCATCAATGTGCTTCTTATCAACATCATAGTAATTTTGATCATACCCACTAACATCGAGAGAGCGCACATGATCCGAATTCTTCATAAGCATACTAGCTATATCTTTAGTAGAATATATCATTCCAAATAATTTCCAAAAATCTGGATCATTAGATTGCACTGACTTGAATGCCAGTTCTAATTCTTTAGAAATATTTGTATCTTTTATAAATATATATACTATATCATTTCTTGCTAAGTCTGCTTGATCATCCCAGCTAAGTAGTTTGCCGTTAGAAAGACCATAATTTTTACTCATAAAGTAAAATGAGTTATTAGCCGTTAAAGTAAAAGCTATGCTTGTCGCTTTATTTTGAATGATTTTAGGGAAAATTATGTATATTTGCCGATCATTTGGAAGTTTAGCTTTCTTATTAAAAACTAGTAATTTTTCATTGTATGGCATTTCATCATAGTAATTGTTTTGATATGTTAAATAATACATACAATGGGCTGTGCCAATTAATAATTTAGGTGATACGCCAATAATACTACATTCAACATTATTAATCTCACCATTGTTAAGTTTTATACCATATTTTGCTTTTCCAGTTCTAAGTAACTGCCCCTGGGTAAAAATATCACCTTCATCAATAGCTTTTTGAAGCGGGGTAATCGCACTTACATTGCTACAATATAAAACCCCTACCGTCATAATTAATATTAATTGTTTATATTTTTTAATAAATGGATTCATAACACTAACCTTTTCTAAGAAAATATATTTTGTAACTACTCGGACTATCTAACAATAGCTACGTTGCAAGGCTCCTAATTTACTTCTAATGTAAACCGCGTCGCCCTGCGCCTTGCTCTTGCCAGATATTCCTTCGTACCTTACACTTAATATCATATTAACGATATAACACATTGATTAATATGATAATAAGCTAAAATAAATCCTGCAAAAAATTGCATACAATTACATTCTTTTGCAGATTGCTGGCGGTATTTGCTATCATCGCTTTTTTTGACCTAACGCCATGAATATCAATACCACCAACAAACTTTATAACCTGATTAACAAATTCTTTAAAAACCAACCTCGACTCAAGGAAACCTCGTTCTGAAAATATTCAGCGGGTTAATAATGCTGTTCTCGGACTCATCCAAAATGCCTGTGTTAAGCTTTCAGATCTGTCTAAATCCAATTCAAAGCATCCTACTATAAATCTTTCATCTCTGGAACAAAATGTTAGACGAATGCTTGATAGCATGGAGTCCAATATCCCATTAGAAGAATACGCTAAAACTTTAGTCTTCGATATTCTTAGACTTGAGCGCCTCGAAATCCCGTTAGATCGTACCAATTGGGAACGCGGCGATGCTGATATCAACTACTTCGTTTTGTCCGTGCTTTATAATGGCATTGCTATTCCGCTTTATTGGCAACTCCTGGATAATAATGGCGGTAGTTCCAATGATGAACAGCGTATTGCTATGATTCAGTGGCTTATTGATGTCTTTGGCGCGGATATGATAGACATGCTTTACGCAGACCGCGAATTTCCATCACATGAATTCCTTGACTTTCTTATCAATGACAACCGCTATTATCAATCTTACCTTGAGTTGCCATTTCCAGATAAGTTTATCAATGCCATTACGCCTTACCTGACAGAAGATAATTCCCAATTTTTTGTACCAAACTCCGCTCTAAAAGATATTGCCATCACCGATGGGTTAACTATTATTGATACTACCACCCAACTATTTCTTGTCCAAAAACTAGAAACTGGCAAATATGCAATCTATCCGCTAATCTTTACCAACCAATACAAAAAGCTTAAGCAACAGTTAAGTAGTGAACTCGCCTGCTTTAAAATCGGGGTGGCAATTCTTACTACAATCTTTAAGGGATTTACCCATAAACCCGCGATTAACTTTGTTGCTAGATGTAAATGTTCAACTGTTGTGTCGGATGGAGATAAAACCATAAGCCTAGCGAATCTCTCAGTTTGACTACTACTCCGTGGACCGACGTTCTCAAATGCATTCTAGAGCAGTTGAGCACGAACCATATTTCGCGAACAGTTTCTTATCTGTTGAGATGAGATTCGGACAGACAAATAGTTGATTACTCCATACCGGATATCGCCACCCCAACCAACGACGACCGGATCATTTTGAACATTTACATCTAGCAACAAAGTTAATCGCGGGTTTATGGGTAAATCCCTTAAAGATTGTAGTAAGAATTGCCACCCCGATTTTAAAGCAGGCGAGTTCACTACTTAACTGTTGCTTAAGCTTTTTGTATTGGTTGGTAAAGATTAGCGGATAGATTGCATATTTGCCAGTTTCTAGTTTTTGGACAAGAAATAGTTGGGTGGTAGTATCAATAATAGTTAACCCATCGGTGATGGCAATATCTTTTAGAGCGGAGTTTGGTACAAAAAATTGGGAATTATCTTCTGTCAGGTAAGGCGTAATGGCATTGATAAACTTATCTGGAAATGGCAACTCAAGGTAAGATTGATAATAGCGGTTGTCATTGATAAGAAAGTCAAGGAATTCATGTGATGGAAATTCGCGGTCTGCGTAAAGCATGTCTATCATATCCGCGCCAAAGACATCAATAAGCCACTGAATCATAGCAATACGCTGTTCATCATTGGAACTACCGCCATTATTATCCAGGAGTTGCCAATAAAGCGGAATAGCAATGCCATTATAAAGCACGGACAAAACGAAGTAGTTGATATCAGCATCGCCGCGTTCCCAATTGGTACGATCTAACGGGATTTCGAGGCGCTCAAGTCTAAGAATATCGAAGACTAAAGTTTTAGCGTATTCTTCTAATGGGATATTGGACTCCATGCTATCAAGCATTCGTCTAACATTTTGTTCCAGAGATGAAAGATTTATAGTAGGATGCTTTGAATTGGATTTAGACAGATCTGAAAGCTTAACACAGGCATTTTGGATGAGTCCGAGAACAGCATTATTAACCCGCTGAATATTTTCAGAACGAGGTTTCCTTGAGTCGAGGTTGGTTTTTAAAGAATTTGTTAATCAGGTTATAAAGTTTGTTGGTGGTATTGATATTCATGGCGTTAGGTCAAAAAAAGCGATGATAGCAAATACCGCCAGCAATCTGCAAAAGAATGTAATTGTATGCAATTTTTTGCAGGATTTATTTTAGCTTATTATCATATTAATCAATGTGTTATATCGTTAATATGATATTAAGTGTAAGGTACGAAGGAATATCTGGCAAGAGCAAGGCGCAGGGCGACGCGGTTTACATTAGAAGTAAATTAGGAGCCTTGCAACGTAGCTATTGTTAGATAGTCCGAGTAGTTACAAAATATATTTTCTTAGAAAAGGTTAGTGTTATGAATCCATTTATTAAAAAATATAAACAATTAATATTAATTATGACGGTAGGGGTTTTATATTGTAGCAATGTAAGTGCGATTACCCCGCTTCAAAAAGCTATTGATGAAGGTGATATTTTTACCCAGGGGCAGTTACTTAGAACTGGAAAAGCAAAATATGGTATAAAACTTAACAATGGTGAGATTAATAATGTTGAATGTAGTATTATTGGCGTATCACCTAAATTATTAATTGGCACAGCCCATTGTATGTATTATTTAACATATCAAAACAATTACTATGATGAAATGCCATACAATGAAAAATTACTAGTTTTTAATAAGAAAGCTAAACTTCCAAATGATCGGCAAATATACATAATTTTCCCTAAAATCATTCAAAATAAAGCGACAAGCATAGCTTTTACTTTAACGGCTAATAACTCATTTTACTTTATGAGTAAAAATTATGGTCTTTCTAACGGCAAACTACTTAGCTGGGATGATCAAGCAGACTTAGCAAGAAATGATATAGTATATATATTTATAAAAGATACAAATATTTCTAAAGAATTAGAACTGGCATTCAAGTCAGTGCAATCTAATGATCCAGATTTTTGGAAATTATTTGGAATGATATATTCTACTAAAGATATAGCTAGTATGCTTATGAAGAATTCGGATCATGTGCGCTCTCTCGATGTTAGTGGGTATGATCAAAATTACTATGATGTTGATAAGAAGCACATTGATGAGCTTCAAGTAATAGTTGATAACGTATGGTATACACCAACTCAGCCTGCTCGTCGCAAACCAATTGATGCTAAAAATGTTAATGATTATAGTGTATTTATTGCTGAAAAATATAAAACTTCTTGGGGGTGGTGTGGCGGTCCTTTACATTTTACATCTTTTGATGTAAATAAATCGTCGAGCATATTTAATGGGCTAACTGCACTTAGTATTGGTTATCTTGAGGTTACTGAAAATATATATCGGCAGTACCAAAGGAGTATATTTTTGATATTAAGCAAAGAACGAATTGAACGTGATCTTGCTAAAGCTAATGAGCAAATGTAAAAATTGCTATTAAAGAGATATATGATTAAATATAAATTATGGAAAATAATTATACCTTGTTTAATTTCAGTAAATTACATATATTTTCACCGGGAATTACTGAGTATTTAAATTTTTCGAACGAAACGGAGATAATTGCTAGTGTGATAAGGTTTTTTAGTAAGAATGCGTAACATTCAACAAGTTGTAGCTGACGTTGCGTCAAAATGAAAGGTAATAGAATGATTAGATCTAACCGTTTGGTTTTTAAAAGTATTGCTCTCTTGTGCTTAATACTTAATATGAATAATGCTTGTGGAATAGAAAAAGCTAAAACTTTTGATCCTGGGAAGGAATTTAAAGCCATTGGTTTTTTAAATAAAACTGTAAAAGTAAATATTATCAATCAGTTAAAAAACAAGGAGACAGTAAAACAAACTTGTTACGGATTATTTTATACTCATGTTTATCTAGAAAATGATAGTTCAAAGGAAGATGAGTATATCCTTATTCCAAGTTATTGTATTGTCCCAATTAAAAAATCAGCAGGTAAAGAATTAATGCAGAAATTAGAAATTTATGCAGAATATCTTGAAGATGCTAAAGAAAATGAAGTTCAGGAAAAAAAGTTAACTTATTTTAAAACTATTATATCCAATCAAGTTCTTACTGTTTCAGGTATTGATGGTGATAATCTTGCCCTAATTAAAATTAATGACGGTAACTTAAAGGGTTTTATTAGACAATATATTACTAAAAGAGATAAAGATGGCAATCTAGGTAAAGAAGGTAGCATCCTTGATAAGCATGATCATATTAATAAGCTGGATCCTAATGATTCAATATTATGGTCAAATTTTGGCGGGGAGAATTTTAATCCTTTAATACCTAAAATTGAATATAAAAAAATTAGCAATTACAATTTAGTGCCATCAAAGATAATCAATGATTCTATATCGTCTGATAAAACACCGCTTTATTATTTTCCAGGTTTAAATATTCTTAGTCCTTCTACCGAAGTTGGTACAACATTTCAAGGTAAGATTGATGGTGCTTACCGTCAAATTGGTATGTATGTGGGAGATTCCATTGTCCAGGGGTTATTTTTTAATGAGGCAAACATGTATCAATTAATTAATAAAGAGCGAATTAACCTGATGGTGAATAAATTAGAATTTTATAAATTGGGATGTAAAGATAAAGATGCTTGTACTATTTTTTAAAGTTTATTTGGGATTATTAATCTAAAACTTACCCCTTGACAAATTCTTAGGATTGTGCAAATTTAATACCAGCATGAGACACAAATTAATATTTTTGTCAAGTTCTTTAAGTGGTTTTCTTGGGAGGGTTAGCCATGATAAATTTCGGGGTGTGATAGAGTGTGCTTGATAGTTTAGTGGATTTCCTCTCCATTAAATTATCAGTCTGACTTTATTGTATGTTTAACTGGTGTATGTAAAGCTTAAAGCTTGCATATTTTAATAATTTTCAAGGGATTGTAAACATGAAAAAATTTCTTCTAACCGCGCTTTGTGCTTCAACTGGTCTTATTTCAGTAGCAAATGCTGCAACTATTACATTTGAAGATGAATTGCAGTATCCGGTAACCGCAACAGCAGCTGGCATTCAAGGTCTAAACCGGACTAAAGTCTCAAATGGTCAAACATTTGATATAGAAGATGTTGATCAAGGTGTTATTAATACTAATGTTAATATGGATGTATTTAAATCACCAAATGTGCCTTATGCCCCAACTGGTTCAGTTGGATGGGATCATACGGGTAATGGGAATCGATATAACTTCACTATAAGCGCAGGTGGTGGCTGGCAAAAAGATGGTTTAGTGCCTTACTGCGTTGAAGTTTTTGTTGATGGTAGTCTTGTAGGTAAAAATTGTAGTGCTCCAATTAGCTATTGGGAGCCAACTTACGAAATCGCTAATTTAAGAACCAGTAGTTCAATTACAGTAAAACTCACTCCTCAATAGAGACTTTTAACCTAACGTAGGCTAGTAGTAATATCACTAGCCTTCTTTATAAGACTCTGTAACTTTTATTCTCTGTTTATTAATTAAAAGAAATAATCTTAATTCTCGCAATAACGATTTTCCATTATTCCCTAACATAAAAATTGTAAATCTAAAACCCGCTTTTTAAACTATCATGGATAAATATGATTAATCTAAATAAACGTCTAATTAATACTTTTACTGCTATCTTGGTGTCACTGTTATCTACCGTTGCCTTAAGTAGTTGTGATAATAATTCAGGAGTAACAAACAGTAGTATTCCCGGTTTAGCTAAAGCATCAGCCAAATTAAAGTTAAATCCTGATAAAAAACATGTGATAGTGACCAAAACTTCTGTGAACGGAAAAGGAGGATTGGAAACATGCGGTGGATTTGAGAATAATGACGTTTATTGCGTAGCATTAAGAGGTAAAACAGATACAGAAAAAGGACTGTTGGAAAGAAACTTTGAGCATAGTGCAAGATTGCTTATAAACGGAGAAGAAGTAGTATTTGTATCTAGTGGAAATAGGGTATATCGAATAACAGCGAATCTAGCAGAAAACCGTTATCAAATAGCCGAAGAAGAGGGTTTAAATTACTTGCCTAGAATTAGTTTTCTGAAGGCATTGAATATAACTGATGGTGAATATTCAAACCACATACTGGCAATAGGAGGCGAAAACGGTAGTCTAAACTTATATAATCCGGAGACGCATCAAAAGCAACAGATACTGCCACTAGATTCGGCTAAAGGAGCTGTTAGCGGGATAGAGCAAATATCATCAGATAAGATAGTGGTAAGTGAATATGGCGGTTCAATTACAGAGTGTAGTTTAGATAAAAAAGCTGCCTATAACTGCATGAAGTATAAAGTAGCTAGCAGTATCTATGGTATTCAGTACGATTCTAAAGCTGGAATACTTTACGTTCTAGATCCGCTTCAAAAGAATGACGAGAAGAGAAAGAATACTAATATTAAGAGTTGCAAAAGTACAAATTTAGCGCAGTGTATTCCAGCAAATAATGAAACCGGAGCAATTACGCTTGGTAGTAATCCAAGCGACATTAAGATATATGATGGATTTCTATATCTAGGTACGGATAAGGGAGAGGTGTATCGTTATGAATTAAATAGTCCAGCTAAAGCGGCAGGAAAGTTAGCCACTAGAACTCTACTCAATCCGAATAGTAGATTCGGCAAGGATATGAAGATAAGCTCTCTGGAGATGATAGAAGGTAAAGATGGTAAATCAAATTTACTGGTAGGTTATACAGCACCAAATGCGACAGCTACAGGTGGAGCTTTTATGATTGAAGATGCGACTTATTTTAATAAGAATAATACGATAGATATAAGTGCTATGAGCATCAAGGGTATTGATGGAGTAGAAGGTAATGTTACGTCTATGGCATCACAAACCCCACATGAAGCTAATAATCCTTTAGATAAACTTACATTTAGCAATAATGTGCTTAATGTCTGTCCGCGTGCAGTAAATAATGCAATTAAACCGGTAAAATTAGGTGAAGAAGAATGTAAGCTTTCACCACAAGAGTTTATTATACAAAATCGACAGATGGTGAGAACTTGGAAGATACTGAAATATGTGTTAATCAGAAAATATTTGAGGCATTTAATATTTCAACCGAAAAATCTGCGGGATTAAAAAACTCGGTAACCGGGAAAAGCGGTGACTTCTGGCAATCTAGCTGTCAGAAACTTGGTAGCTATCTTGCCGGTCAATATATAAATTTAACCCTAACCAAGAAAAACGATTTCGATATGGTTGCAGCAGTTCAAAAAGAAGCTTTACAAATCTTTGCAGATACGTGTATTAATTCAATTTGCCGTAAGGTTAGTCATATTTATGATGTAAATATCAACAATGAAAATGAAGCTAGTAGTATTAAAATAGATGAAAACCAGATAAATCTGCTTGATAGCATGGCTATAATAAGAATGGAGGATGATTACAAGTTAAAAAATAGACCTAATCTAACCGCCCCTAAATTTACCAAAGCTACTTTCAAAAGTATATATATTAAAGACAATTTGAACAATACATTTAGCATTATTCCTTATGATTATAGTCCTGATGCTAAAGCTGCATATGATAGTCGAGGTTTAAAGCAGTGTGTTGATCATGAACCTGGTGATGGGCAAATAACCCAACTTAGCCGGAATAATTCTCAGCGCTGTGGTGTACTAGTGGCTTCAAGAGATATTAGAGATTATTTCAGTAATGCCATATATGCCCATCTTATCATTGAAATGGAGATTACGGAGGAAGATGCAGATGGTACTATCAGCACTAGAATAGAGAAATTCACTGAGCGTCTTAGTGTTACAAAAGGACTAGTTTTTGTGGGACAGTTCGACGATGGTAGTGGTGAACAAATAGGGAAAGACAAGAATGGAAAGGATAAGGTAATAAAAATAATGCAAAATGAACCAATGTCAGGTGTATTTGTTCTTAATCTTGCCACAAATTTGATTGAACCTCTTCCGGGAACTGATCTTGCTAAATTGATACCTTATCGAGTTAAAGTAGACCCAAGCGGCATATTC
>ARYC01022252.1:0-37243 GCA_000711775.1 Oxytricha trifallax
CTAACTTAAATCGTAACGCAGTTTCTCTTGGAACAGGTTAATCATTGCTCAACTTTGGCTCCTCCAAGAAACCAGAAGTAATTTATATTGAAAAGGAGGTAGAGCTAAGAGCTCTAGAGTTTGAAGCTGAGGTCTTTAAAATTTAAGTTTAAAACAAGAAGTAGAGTGCTGAGATGGGAGTTTAAACATAAGTTGAATTGGTTGAGGAAGATAAGGAACAGCAACCAATAGAAAAAATGAAAACATATTAATGTGAAGACTGCTAAAATTTCTTCTCAACTGAGTCTAGCTTGAAGAGACACATCAAAGAGGTACACTCTGGTAGAGCTAAGATCTACTTCAAGCATGATAAAGTAGATGGTAGATATTAATGCACTACCTGCATGAAGTCTTATACTCACTCAGCTAAAGTAAAGAGACATATGCAAAAGCATCATTTAAGCGAATTCCTGATTAAAGATGAGGAAACTTAAAAGCTTGTACCTGCTAAAAGAAAAAATAACTCTCTTGAGTCACAATAAGAACAGTAGGAGAGACTTAAGCGATAGAAGCGGTTTGAGTCAATGAACCAACCAGCAAATGGTATGTATATAGCATGCTTATAAGAGAGGGCAATGTATATACCTGCATTAAATGCAGTCGACATAAGCAGCTGTATTGAAAACTATTTGAATATTGACGTACCTAACAAGGTTAAACTTATAGTTGTTGATGAATTCGCTTACAAGGTTTATCCATTCAAGTATCTCATTAGGAACGAGCAATATTAAAATGAGTTTGCAAATGAATACATAGTACTGAGAGAGGCTTTGAAAAGATAATGCAAGAACTTAGCTAAGCTCGACGGAGTTATACTTGGTCATGGTTTTATTGCTTTGAGACTAAAGAAGTTTGAAATGACTCTAAGAGAGTATCTCTACCATAATAGATATCCTGATGATTTGAATAAGATACTCACAGATATGACTAAGGGTGTGAAAGAGCTCCATGATCTAGGGTATGTTCATAGAGATTTGAAGCCAGAAAATGTAATGCTAAATCTCTGCCCTTTAGAAGTAGTAGTCATAGATTTCAACAGAGCAATAAGACAAGAGATAGTGACTTTAGCTAAGGTTTTAGGCACTCCAGGATACTTCCCTATAAGAGAGAAATGGACAAATGGCTCTGTATAATGGGATGTTTGGGCGGTAGCTGCAATTATCTTAGAGTGCGATATGGAAAGTATGTCATACTTTGGAACAAAACATGAGAAATAATCAATAAGTTTGGCTGCTAAACATATTAAGCAAGATGAAATATGCAATGAAATTAAGAAGATAGTTGAGATGGTAATCGTAAAAGCTCCAGCATATCCAAGATAATCATTAGATGATATACTAGAACAACTACAGACTGCTAGATTCAAGAGGTATCACAAAGATAAGCAGATAAAATTTGTTTGAATTAAGTACACTAAAACTCTTTAAATATTCATTAAATTCATATAAAACCTGCGTTTTCTCTACTAACCCCAATAAGACCCCAACTATACCCTACAAATCAAAGCACTTATAAACCTCACTAAGGGGTTTTGGGGTTTTGACTGTGTCTTGTCTCGCTCTGTCATGGATCCAAGAAATGATTCTAGTAAGTTTCAGGAGTCCAATGTTGTCAGGAATAGTAGAAGAGATAAGAGTCTGAGTAAGTGAGGAGGGGCTAGCTAGTGTCCTGGAAAGGTCAAGAAATTTATCGGACGCTAGTAGTAGGAATCCCGCTCGTCTGAGTTATCCCCAAGTCTCCTTGGAAAAGAGAATCTCGTTGGGGATGTAAGGAGTTACTCTTCTCACTTTGTTAAGATATTTAAGAGAAGAGGGTTCGAGCTTTGAGTAGAAACTTTTGAGATATCTAATGAAGGAACTAAATATGTTTTTGTGTTTCTGCTCGATTTTAATGTACATCATATTTATTAACTTTCTAATTTAATAATAATACACAAATATTTATTTATAATAACTTATATTAAATAAAATTTATTAATAAAGATTTATTATTTACCCTTATATAAACTTAAGCTACTTAGAGCATTAAAAATTTATGCCTTCCAAATCCCATGCTAAATCATAGTATAACTAACGCTTATGTTTATTTGTAATTATATAATAGAAAGTCTGACCTAGAGAATAAATATCGGATGAATTTATAAAAATAATAATAATAATATTTTGTTAGTTGATTTTAAAGTTTATAATTAAAAATTAAAACTAACTAAGAATATAGCTAAAAAATTGAAATCTAAAATAAAATAAATTGATAAAAGTTTTTGATATGTAGGCAATAAATTCAAGGTTTTGGGGAAAAAAAATTTTGGTTTCCAATTTTTTGCTTTTTATCCTTTACCCTAAATTTTCAGATAGTCTATCCTATACTATCGTAATTATAGAAGTATTTTCTTCAAAGAATTAAAAAAATGCAGAATAACTAGCCAGTTAAAGCTTAAAACCCCTCTCTTATATTTTTTTAATTAGTTTAATATGAAGCAAAAATTCTGGGATTTGAGATGGCTTTATCAAACAAAAAACGATTTAATTAAAAAAATATTTTTTAATTTATTGATTATTATAATCTCAATTATAGTTTTATATGAAAAGTCTTTTGCCAATTTTGGTTCCTTCAATATCTTGTCATCATTATAATTTACTTAGAAATGGCAATAATCTAGATGTAGTATTTGTATTATGATATTCATGTTTTATTTGATAAATTTTAGAATATATTATGATAAATTTTTATAAAATTTAAAATCTAGTCCTGATAGTCTAACTTTTTAATGCTCGTAAACTAGAATATTGTTTGGAGTTACAGCCCTGTGAATGATAATAAATTACTCTAATATAATTAAATCATTAAATAAATATTGAATGATATGATTTTCATGCATATGTAACAATCCTAAAGCCACTTATGCCAGCCATTCTTAATAAGTTATAAATTACAATATTTTTGGAAACCAAATATTTTTAAATAAAATAAAATTTACTTATTCTAATACCAGCTTTTCAGAAAGCTATTCTTTAAACTTCCTTAAATAATACAAAAATTATACTTTTATTAATAATAAGATAAAGAAAATGTTATAAATAAATATTATAATAATGCTAGACATCGCCAAACTCTGCAAAGTTTTCAATTGTACAGAAATATTTTTAATTATCATAGAACGCATCAATCAGTGGAGTTATATAATTAGACTTCAAATTTTTGTGAATAATAACACTATTTTGCATTTATCTATCTGGTTATTAGTACCATCTTTTCATCACAAATTATAGTTTTTATCAATTTCAATGTAAATTAATTTTTACATTAATTACATATTTAATTTTATTACTATAATTGAATTAAAATTGTTCTTGACCGTCCAGAAGTTAGCAAAGATATACGAATCCAATATCTCCTTCTCCGATTAATTTAGATGCTTTGAATACACAACGTGGTAAAGGAACTTTAGATTTAAAAAGCATCTCCATTATTTTTATTTAAATTTATTTGTCTTTTTCTATTCTTTCTTAATCTTAAAGTTTTATCAATATTTAGTAATTGATTAATATCTTTAGATTTTGTTTTATTTTAATTTTTTAATTTTAACTATAATTTATAATATTTTTTTTACAATATTTCTTGTCCAGATAAGTCAATTTTACATTTAAATTTATCTTTAAAATTTTTCGTCATCTAATATAGCTAGGATTCCAAATTCATCAAACTCTTGCAAAAATTTTCATATTATAAATCAAGGTCATTATGTAATTATTACTAAATATAATTAATCAAATATTTATTTTTAATTTTATATATATTATCTACTTTTTTTAAAAAATTCTCAGTAATTTGTATATGTGTATAACAGTTAATTTAAACTGAATTGAATACTTTTATAAGGATTCATTTTTCCTAAAATTTACTTCAGCATGATAAATGTTAAAAATAAGTATACTTATTATTTTATTATTTTTTACTTAAAATTTATTATCATAATAATATGTGTAATTAAATGAATTGAATCGAATATTAAAATAAAATTTTTATATTTATTCCATTTTAAAAAATTTTCTTACTGAAGCCATATATATTATTACAAACTTAATTATATTTGTAATTAAAATAAAGTTTTATTACTTGAATTATATTAATGTGTACGATATTTATTATACTTTTAACTTTTATTAAAATTTTATCAATACTTAACTTCTTCTTCTTTATTTTAATGCATGAAAATTTCTAGTTTTATGATTTCTTTCTAAATTTTTAATGTTTAAATCTTTTCACTAATATAAATTTCACAACACTATTGAACTTGGAGATTTTACCGATTTTTACCTATTAACATGAATTCTCTATACTCTTTCATTGTTTGTGTATCTTGTAATAATGGGTGCTAAATGATATCAATTAACTTTATTCTTTAATTTTTATTAAATCTTATCATTTGCTTAATTAAGTCTATAAAATCTTGTTAATAGTCATTGCCATTTTTAAAGCGAGGGGTCCATGAATTATCAGATATTTCTTAGATCTTAGGGAATTCTTGAGATAGCAAAAGGGCGAATGTTATTCCAAGTGAATCAAAAACGAATTTTTTTAAAATAAATTTAATTTTTTATTTTTAATTCAGAATTGATAATTAGCTTTGGTATATTACTTTTAAACATAAATAATCGTCACTATAAACTATAGGTTAATATTTGCCATTTAAATAAATATCAGTTGAATAGTCATACTCTTCAAGATTCTTCATCTCTGGTGACATATATTGAGGGGTACCCTTAGCCAAAGAATTTGTTGCAATCATTTTTTATATGTCATGTTCTACAATTTTCGACTGGCCAAAGTCACTGAGTCTTAAATGGAGTTTATCTTAAACTAAGATATTTTCAGGTTTTATGTCTCGATGGATGATATTTTTTGAGTGTAACTCGTTTAAACCAAGACATACCTAAGCAAGCCATTCTTTTGCTAAAGATTCTGGAATTTCCCAATATAGTGTTTTTTTGCAATAATTTAATAAGTCACCGTGCTTAGCTAGTTTTATATTAATTTTTAATTTTAATTCATTTTTTAGTTGACTAATTTCTGTACTTTAATTATTTTATACTAAGAATGTGATTAATTTTTCTAAAATGTCTTTAAATATTTTTATTATATTAAATATATATATGTCATATATAACATATTTGGGCTTTAAAATGAGTCAATAGAATATAATGACGGAAAAGTTCACAAAATAAACCTTAGTATTCACTCACCTCTCCCAGCTATAAATATTGATAAGAATTCTCTAAAATCCTCAATCTATTCAATCGAATTGCCAGACATTATAATAAACCAAGCTGCTCCCCAAGATTATCTATAATTTAATCAATAAATTATGTATTAATTTATGTTAAAATTTCACTATAATTTTTCATTTTTATACCGAAAGCTCAGTCTTATAGGAATTAAGTGACTCTGAAGCCAAAACCAAACAAGGATTCAAATTGGAATTTAATGAAGCTAAAACATGGCATAAGCAACATATTGAAAAATCTGCTTACTTCTAAGAGTGGTAAATAATCGAATAAGCTTTAATAATAGGCTTCACAGGAATAAAGTCAGAAATATGCAAGCAATAATAGTAATAATATTGTAGATATTCATTTGAATTTGGAAAAATAATTATAATTAAATTAAATTCAAATTTATTTCGTGGCAGTTAAAGTTGGCCAATTTAAACGATCTTGGGCTTGTTTGATAGAGAATTCAAAATTAGCTGGACTTTACTATTGGCGGTACTATTTTATCGCATCCCTGGAGCGAGATAACTTCACTTTAATTAAACTACATCTAAATTCATTAAATTATACCCCCACATTAAAGTGAAGTTATCTCGCTCCAGTGATGCGATAAAATAGTACCGCCAATAGTAAAGTCCAGCTAATTTTGAATTCTCTATCGAATGAGCCCAAGATCGTTTAAATTGGCCAACTTTAACTGCCACGAAATAAATTTGAATTTAATTTAATTATAATTATTTTTCCAAATTCAAATGTATTTCTACAATAATATTAATTTATCTATGAAGTAAGATCAATAAATTTTAGATTCATCTTCATTCAATGAAATGGACTAATCTCATAATTTAATTAAATTTATGCATTTATAAAAAAATAAATTCAAAAAGAAATTTCTTATCATTGTTTGCTTATAAAATAAAAATAAATGAGTATGATTTCTCATATATCTGAGATTTAACTTAGAGATTCACAAATATACATCTGAAACTAAAAAGGATTACTACTAATTACCTATACATTAAACTAAACCAAATGATATACTACATAAATAATGATTAAGAAATGCTCAATTCTTTATATATTTTAATAATTAAATATCGTTATGATAGTCGGATAAGTTAATGAAAAATAAATATATTTTTGTAAGTAAATTAATTATAATTTTGGTCATTAACTTATATATTATGATAAACATCATTAAAATATAATTCTATGAAATAAATCATTTGTAATAATATACAAATTTATCAAATTATAATTTATTTCACTATTTATTCTTTTCTTCAATAAGTTTTGCAATAATCTCCTATATTTTATATCTTGTCTCATATATAAAATCTTTATTGATATAAGAAAAATCTATCTTTTTGCTTTCATCAATCAAATCCAGAAAGTTTAAAAGCTCTTATGGGTTACTTTGAAAATTTTGGTTTTTAAAAATGTGATTTAAAATGGTTTCTGTAAAACAAAGTAAACTCAAAATAAATGATGCAATCTTTGGGAGCTTAATTATTGTTGTAGGATGATAATCAATAGAAAGTTTTTATATTAAATCAAAATAATTTGGATAAAAAAATTTCATTGAATTTCTTTTTTTCAGTTTACGTACATGCCACAATCATAGCAATTATTTTAAACTGGTGTATCCCCGAGAACTACAATACTTTCTTTAGAAATTTTATCTTGACTCTAATCAGGGTTAATCAAATATTAAATTCTTTTCTTGATTTTATTGGCCATGTTTAACATTCCACTTGTACCTTTAGATTGTGAAGAATCTAATAAAAAGTATTTTTGAGTTAGTTTTTCGTTATTTATATACACTAGCAATGCCCAATGAGTCCCACCCCCTATAGTCAGAATGATTATTAGTATGCAACAAATAAATCATGAAAATAATGGCTGGTATACTTACTCAATTTCTACTGGTCTTAATTGTCATTAAGTGGAATAAATATTAATTTAGCTTTTTTCAAGCCCAAAGGTCCATACATATCTTCTAGATCTTCATCTAGCTGCATATATTGCATGTTCGTTACTGCAACTGGATCTAATAACAAAATCTCCTTCCTCATTTCCTAAATTTTAAGATGATTTTAATTGTTTTGAATTACAAAATTTATAGATTAAAGATTCAAACAATCAAGTGATTGCGTTTTATCACATAATTACCTGAGGAATTAAAGTTTAAGTGAGATACTCAAAATAGAAATTGATAATCTAATCGTTAAGCCAACATTTATTGGATAAGCAGTCTATATCACTTTCTCGCAAAGTTGTAGTTCCGAATGTGAGATAAATCTTTTGATTTTAACTTTCCATTTTATTAATTACTATTTAAAAAAATCTTTATAAATTAAGTCTTCAAATTACTTTCAAATATAGATTCAAATTCTTCTCTTCGAACTATATTTTTTGTTTAAGTGGTTTAGGGCCTAGTCTTAAAATAGCTTATTCTAGAGGGGTGAGAACTTATAATAAATCCACTAATTATATAATTTAAATAATCATTATAAATAGGAAAGATTAGATGAAATCAATTGCTATTCTTGCAACTACTATTTTAATATAAATTAGACTATGTTTTTAATATTGTCGATAATGATAGTAATATTCTTAAGATTTTTTATTACTTTAAGAATTTAACTTTATTAAAATTTGTATAATTCTTTTATTATTTTAAACCACTTTAGCCATCGCTAGTATCTCAGTTGTAAGTTACCATTTAAGTTTTTTTGTCTCTCATATTTCGCTCTCCTTATTATGCAAAAATACTCCTACCTATTCAATAAATTATGATAAATTGAATTACTTTATTTTTAAAAGTTTTATATCAAAATAAACTTGTAATATATTATTAAAAAAATATTTTTAGATTGCAGAAGTTATAATTCTTTAATGTTAGGTCAGTGCCGACTCCACTTCAGCAAATCTCATGAAGTATGTTGCACAACTTAATTAATTTAATAGTTTTGACAATAATTTTTTACTAATTTAGTTTTATTAAATAAAACTTTCAACAGATACAACTCTCCAGCTTCAATTTATAATGAAATTAGAAAAATTGAATGGATAATTAACAATTAATATTTGGTAGAAATATAATTAGGAGTTTTATGAAATATATATTATATCTAGGGTCTTCAAGCTGATCCCACAGATACTACTCACTAGTGCACATTTTATCAATATTTATGAAAATTTTATATTAATTTTAATAATATTTGTATCTCTTCAGTGAGACCTTGAGCTCCCTTTCAGGCTTACTTACTGAAGCAATATCATAATGTAAATTGTTAAGTCTAATTTTATTTATATAAATCGGGGTAAAATATATAATTGTTATGAAGCCTCTACCAAGATCAAGGCTAACCCACAAAACCTCATGGACTATGGAAAATATTTCAAGCAAGCCAAGGGATATATCAGTCAATTTATAAACAGCAAAAAATTCATTAAAATTTATCTCTAACGTCTACACGTAAGTTTAACCATCCTATTCTATAAAATATATATGATTAGCATTTACATAATAACTTCTGAAAGTTATGTTAGTTCTCGCTCAAATAATTATACAAATTATATTAGAGCTCAAATTGTTTGCTTCTGCAAAACTCTTTATCATTAATAGCCGATTAGGCTACTTATAAATATTAAACTTGTTATAAAAATTGATGCTTATTTTTCATTTATAGCAACTCAAATTATACTTTTTTCAATATATACATTCAAAATGGAAAGATGGTTCAAACTATCTCAGGAGCCAAAAAATATAATAAAATTAAGATGACTACACAGATTTCAATGCTGCTTGTAAAAATATATGAAATTAAATTACTTTTAGAAAAAGATTATAGAAAATTTGCAATTAAAATTTTTATTCACACTAGTGCACCCAGTCATACATATAAAATAAATACTAATAGACTTTACTATAATTATTTTTATATATATATATTTCCATACAATCTCTTCAGTAATTGAATGTTTTTTCAGTCAGTACATTCTATTCTTCAACGTCTACACTATATAAATTATTATTTTTCTATATAAAATAAATACTAAGTTTTATTGAAATTTTTAGCAACTGCAACTTGGAACACATCATCATCTCACTCGGAAAGATGCAATCAATTTATAAATCTATGATTTATTAATAATAATAATAATTTAACATGGATTTATTATATTATTTTATTGTTTGCAAATATACATTATGTGAATAAGTGTATATGATCGAGCCTCAAATGGAGTTGTGAACCTTGCTTTCAGATACTTCCAAGATGAATTTTAAGAAATTTAATTAATGCTGCTTGTGACGCTTACTCCCCTTCATAAACCAGCGTTATCATGAATCCACTAAATATTTTATATATTAACTTTTAGAAAGATATCATAAATTTTATATTTTATTTTTTAATATAATGATACTATTAAAATTCTAATTATAACTAGTAGTAAAAAAAGGGAAATATTACTATAATTTTAGAGATTGATAATTATATTTAAATTTTCAAATTCATCAGTGTATAAATTATTTCTGATTAAAAGCTTTTTCTATAAAATTATATTTAATTATATTTCGTCAGAGAGCACAAATTTTACTAATTATATATACTTTAAGTAAATTTATCTAGCATTTGTAATATTTTAATTTTTTTTAATTAAACATTCAATTTATATTTTAATTTTTAATTTAATTCATTATTTACTATAATATTTAATCAAAAATATTTAATTAATCCAGGTGCAAATCAATATAACAATTAAATTTATAATAGTTATTTATCTAACCTATTTTATTATACACAGTAGAAACCCCAAAACCCCTTAATCTTTGAATTTAGGCATCTAAATTTGAATTATAAATTACCCTATATTTATACTATAAAGTAAAAATATAGATAGGGTAAATATATAAAATTTTTGTGTTTTAATAAGTCTACTGCGGTACTGAACTTGCTAAAATCTTCAAGAAGTTCCTCACCTATCAAGTTCCCCAGTATCAAATCAACGAGTATAACTAACCAAATTTAATTAGTATTTAACAATTTAATAAAATTTCAGTCTACTTTATATTTAATAGTTTAGTATATTAATATAAGTAAAAAAATTCTTTTATAAACACCAAAGACCTCAAACACTTGAAAATGATGTTTGTTACAGGGACTACTGCTCAGACCTTAGTAAAAATATTGCAAAAATCAACAAAAAACATTGCATTTGTCTGATTTAAACATATATTTTCATAATAAAGTAAAAAACACTCAATTCTTACACAATAATAATGTCACCCTTTTGTCAAACTAATCTACAAAATATATATATTAAAAAATTTAATTGTTTTCACAAAAAGAGTGTTAACATTTCTTTATATATGAATGCAATCAGTTGATTTATTTATAGATTTTTCTGATTCTCAATAATTTCTAATATAAATGTTAGTATTAAATAGGATGTATAATTATTTTTTCATTTAAATCAAAAATAATTTTTATAATATAAATAATTTAATTCAATTAAAATTATTGCATTAAATTGCATTAAAGATGGGAATAATCAAAAAAATCATATATAGATAATTTTAATAATGTTTAAGTTAATTTTACTCATCAATTACCATTGATCAATTAGAATTTGAATAACTTAACTGTATGGTCCCCTCCACAAGTAGCTACAGTATATTCATCATTCTTAGGATTAGAATAACGTTTTTTATTTAAAATAAACCATTTTATCCTTAAAATACATGAGGTATTATGAATTTGTGAAGATTTTAAGAATTATATATAACGAGCATTGAATTTTATTCTCTTTACGGAAAGCGAATGTTGATAGTATGCTGGAAAATCGAATATTCTAGCCCATTACTTCATTTCACTATCTGCTTTCCAGATAATCACAAATTTCTAAAATTTTGCCTAGTTTTTTTATACCTTTTTATTATAAAAATACTCTTACAGTAATTATTGCAATAAATGATCTCACCTGATTCCAAACCAACACATAGAGCATACTTACTTACTCCATTAACAAGACTAGGTAAGAATCTAATTGCAGTGGCGTTTTAATTTTGTTCTTCGGGTAGTTCACTTATTTAATCACCAATTTTAGAGTCTTTGATAATTTGTATTTGAGAGTTTAACTCCTGTTCATTGCTAATTCCCTTGAAAATTTTAACTCTAAATTTATTAAGAATTATTTAAATACATAATTTTGACAGACTTTTACTTCTCTCTACTTGCTGTTGCGAATAGAAGATCATCATGAGACCACGAAACACCCCATATGATTCTTGTATGTGCGTCTTTAAGTCTCCTGACCAGACTAAACTGCAATCCATTGCCCTCGCTTTCTCTCTTAAAGATTGCCCAAGACCTGTCTCTGGAGCAACTCAACAAATATTAATCACATTTAGAGAATTCCAACTGTACTACAGTTAAATTATGTGCTACAAGTCTGCATGATGGGACGGTAGTCGTCTGCTTAGTCAAATCCCAGATGATGATATCTGCGTATTTCTTCTCCTTGGCTTTGCAGGAACTGGCTGCACAGTCGCCTCTGTGAGATGTAGCCACTGCGAAAATTTCAAAAGCATGTCCGTAGAGCTTTTGTTGTAATAAATGTTACGAATAAATTTAGAACTTATTATAATGCTTGTTAAATATCAAACATAATAATGTTTTTGTTGTTCAGGCCAGAGAGTTCTGGTCATAAGGATATCTTCAAGAGGAGGCTCACCACGGAGATCTTTATCTGAGATAAGATTGGTCTTGGCATCCTAAGTGTTAGAAAGATATATAATATTTAATAGAAAATTTAATGGAATAATGTATGATTCTATTTTTAGATATTTAGTTGGATCAAATTCACCTGCGTTCATACCACCATCTTCTTCATCAACTCTGGACTTCTAATTTGGCATCAAAAGTGTGGGTTTGTTCATCAGTCCAAGTGGTTGATTAAAATATATAAAAATTATTTATTTATAAACCGGTTATTTCTTGGCGGCTTCCTCTCCTATCAAAGCTTCAACTTCCTCATTGGTGTTTTAATCTGAATATCTTAGTGGAGTCTAGTTAGAATCGGGGTTCAATTAATTGTAGATTAATTAATTATACAATGAAAAATAAGTTTTTTATTGATTAAATATGATAAAATAAAAGTAGATCTTTACGAATGAGTAAGGAGCTTCGAAAAGTCTAAGAACTTTCTCATCACCACCAGATAAAATTCTTGATGGGAGATTATTTCCAGCTTTAGAATTCATACTCAGAACAGCTAAAGTGTTCATGTCATAACCATTGTAATATTATTTGATAAATAATGATTCTTAAATTTATAATCCATGAATCTGAGGTCTGGTGAATTCAAACCACCCAAAATCATTTCCGTATCTCGAAAACAATCTAGTGGTCTAATCCTAAGAGCAAGTAATCAAATTAGTTTCATATTAATCCCAATCCATGTCAGTGACTTCTCCAAAGTGTCCCTTCACAGTCAACTATGGACTCCACTTGAAGCTGTCAGATTCTGGAATTTACTCCTTGTCCCATCTGTTCATGCCTCCGTTGTAAGTGTAAGCGAGGATTTGCTGATCGTCTTTCATAAAAATAGCACCGAAGAAGGCATGTTTGTTACCAGCCATAGCTCCAAGAGTGGAGTCTACTTACCAGAGACCAGTTGCATCTGATTTCCACACACTCACAGTGAAATCGAATGAGCTGGAAAGTAAACAGAAGGATTATAGTGAGAGCACTTCTTAACCATTATTATTTGGTATTAAACCCCACTTAACTGAGGAGACTGAGTCTTGATGGGATGATAAAACTGATTCCAAAGAGATATTGTAAATTTTGGACTCTTCATCGTCTTGGAGCACAAAACTAGTCTTACTCTCATATTTTTGCAGATCATCATCCAGATGACCACCGTGATCTTATGAGATGTTATCAAGAGGTTGTATTTTCCATAATCTAATATAAACTAAAGATATCTTTTAGAAATAATATACATTTTAAAATATTGTTTTCATTTTAATGTGAATGATAAATTTATTAGATTGATCAAGTAAAAATTATACAACAATATCTCTAAGATGTTCTTTATTTATAATAACTATGATTATAAATCCAAGATATTCTGAGGAATTTAAAGCTCGATGGAAATTAAAACTGGGGCTTAAGGCAACCAGATAAAATAATCAGCATTTTTTTATCTTGTAAGTTAATTATTTATAATAAATACCAATTCACTTATTTTTTGCAATTGAATTTAATAGGCAGTATTTATTCTATATATTTCTTTTAATCTACTAGTATTTAACAGATGAATTTTCATAATTCCACAAAAATAAAAATTTCATATAGTTTACCATCATTACTATTATAGAAAATATTCAAAACTATTGTATGACTAAACATGTTTTAAAATATTATGTTATTACTTTTTGGTATAAAAATCAATTAGTTTTTGTTAGAAATAAAAATACGACCATATATTTAATACACTATTTTAAAATTAAATTTATTTTAAACCAGTGGTTAAATTATCCTGTTATATAAAAATAGGCTATATGAATTTATATTAGAACATTTTTGTTAAATTTTATGTTTCTATATAAGAATTATATTCTGAATTTTTACTTGTTAATTTACTCATTTTCAAAAAGGTTTATAAATTAAAATTTAAAGAATGATTAGCATCGTTTTATCTCAATTATTCTAAAGCTTTTATAATCAAATTATCAATTATTTATATATGTTTGTAGTTTATGAGATTATAAATATAGTTGTCTTAACTCGAACTTGCCAGGTATCTAACTTGATTTTCAACATGAAAAAATATCAACTCACTTTTTAAAAAAAAACAATTATTAAATTAGTTTGTCATTAATTTCAATTTTCAAATAAAAATTGAAATATTTCAACATAAAATGGTGTGAAATCGTAATCTCTAAGTGCATCCATATGACCAGGCAGAGACACCTTATACTTAAAGAGTGACTTTGCTTCAGAATTCTGATGCTGAATTGTTGGGAACAAGTACACATGAATTTTGGCATCATAGCCTCCTAATACTACCATTAAATGCTTTTCTCCGAATTCCACTACTCCTAGAGCTTCTTATAGATTCTTTCCGAATATTAATTAGTCACGATATTGGATGTTATAACGAAAATTCTTACAATTTTAGTTAAATTAATTTCTGGGAAAACCCTTATGGCAAAGTAAGTTATTTTTTTAATTATATCTCTTGAAGTACCTTGCCATACTTTAAGAGTGCCGTCTCTACACATACTGTGGACATATAATTCATTATTTTATTCATGTTTGTAAGTTCTCAAGTAATTAATGTCTGTGTCATGAGCATTTTGATATATCTTCTTGAATGTCCAATTTTCTGGCAATCTGCCGTTTTCGCCTTCAAATCCCCAGATATAACAAATATTGACGATTAATGTTTAAAACAGTAATTCTCTATAGTATTTTTTCATAAAATAATAATCAAGGATTTGTCACTTGAAATTGAGACTAATGTATTTGAGTTAATCCATTGGACTGAATTTACTCTGTCACTATGCCCTTTGAGTGAAAACAAAACTCTTGGCACTTATTTTTGCTAATCCTGGCTGTCTGATTAATATAAATATCCTATTAAACATATAGTAACCACCATATTAATATATTTCTATGATTAATCAGAAGTGTAATATGGGTCCATGATGAGTATGGTGTTTGCAGCTGAGTAGGCAACAAGTTTATTTTCTTGATTGAAATCCAAAGCTCTCAGGACTGTATTGGTGTTGGCTGAGATCATCAGGGGGTCGTAGAGCACTACATTTTCAGTAGTATAAGTATGAATGGTTTTATTGATGTTTTCCATATTTGATTGAAGTAAGTAATAAATAATGATAATTGTGCTGTAAATTACTTCATTAATATAAATACTTCTACCAATAAAATGTTTATTACAAGAGAGCAATATATTAATATTGTAAATAGACATTAAGAAATTTAATTCCTATGAAATTATTAAATTTGAAGTGAAATTAAAATATAAAATCAAAAATATATTCATTTAAAACGCATCAGATATCAGTATTTCACCACCATTCATTGCCTTATTTATCTTTTTCATCATCATTTGATTAATTAACTTGGATCTCTTTTCCATTCTTGCTTCCTCCCATTACTTGGAATCCACTTCCACCACCATTAAAATTATGTTAATTTAGGTTCTAGGTGACACTGTTTCTCTTGCTTCGCTGTGATTCCAAAACATTCAAGCCCTCCTCTTACGTACACTCATCCTCTTCGTCCTCCTCAAAGCAAGGCTCCTCAGCTATATTAGTTCTTTGTCTATTTAATATCGAGTTTCTTTGAAACATAGTCTTGGATTGGTTTTAAGCCTGAGCAGGTTCGTCTTTTGTGGAAGTATTTTTGATGTTCTGGATTATTTGAATCAGAGTGTCTGCGTTTTCAGCAATCTACTCGATATCTTTCTCTGTCATATTTTAAAAATCGAAGAGCCCTCCACCCTTTTTCACTTCGTGTTATGGATCATTTTTATCAGATGGCTTTGAAGTAATTTACTTCAACTATACATCAGTGGTTTATTAATGTTGATAATTTTGAGCACTAAGTAATCTCTTGGAGGCTGTGGTGCGATTTGCGCTTTTAGTTCGTTATTTTGGTTATTTATGCTAATTTTGCTTTTTCTTAGCACTATTACTCAAATTTAAGTCTGTATTCATTTAAGCTTAATGATATTGGTTTATATTATTGCTATTCTGATATTACTGTTATTGAACTAAATTGTTAGATTTGACGTTTTGGTATTGTTAAGTGTGTGGTTGTATATAATTGAAGGACTATGTTTAATTCGAAAACAAGGGGTTGATTGGGTCTAACTCAAGCTCGACATTGACCATTTGATTATTGATTGAGCCTACATAATTATTTTAAGGTATTCCTCCCCCTGTGGTTGATGCTAAGTTTCTATTGAGAGGGGGTTTTGAGGATTAAGGTCGAGCTCTATTTGCAGATTTAATTTTGGTCTTCATTAACATAGAATTAGTCTGAATTATGTTTTCTTTGTAAATTTACTGATATCCTTTGGTTTGTGAAGTTAATTTAGGTAATTAAACAATAAAAAATAAATGAACATATTTTTAAGTTGTCATGGGTAAAAGAGGTTAAGGAATATGACTTCTTATATTGGCTTAAGAATTCATGGATTAAGGTACTTTATACATATTTTCAATCATAGAAACCTATCCATCATTTTGCATTCTAGGTTGCAATTTCTTCTCGCTAAGTGAGGGCACTGAATCATAAACTTTCTCAAACATTTTAGAGTCTTTGATATTTAAGCCACTCTCAAATTCGTTGAACTATTAATGCTGATTTTAAAAACTGCTCTGAGAAAGTAATGAAGGTCTCATATACTGCTGTTAGAATTATTATTGATGATTCTGTTAATTAGCCCTTGCTTAGTGCTAGTTTTTAGCTATAATTTATTGTGAATTATTTTCATCATAAATTTTAAGGTCCAGTGAGTCCGATAAGAAAGCCTAGCTATCAAATTATAATGAGAATAAGCACAAAAATAATCAGTAAGAACTAATGATTAATTTAATTTCATTATATCCACTCTCTATTTTATCAAGCATCTTGAATATGCCATCCTTAGCTTTCTCAGTTTTCTGCTTAACTTTCATGTGATACTCTTTCTCCCAATCAACCACAAACATATCTGACTGAGAACTGTTATTCCCTCCCTTACTCGTGTTTACCTCCTTGTTTTTCTCTATTTTAGCCATCATCTTGTTGTACTTCGTCTCCATTCTATTAGTAGTATTTGTTGTAGATGATTTCTGCTTTTAATGTTGTTAATCCATACCTGCAATTACTCTCTGGAAGTTCTTATCAGAGAGTATTTTATGATTGTTTGATTACTTATGCTGCTTGTTCAATTTATCAATGATTTTATCAGTTTAATGTGCGGGATTGCTATCACTTCTATTGTTGATTTATTCTATGATTTTGGATTGTTCTAATTTAGGTTAAACTTCCTAGATTTATTAAAGATAAGAATGAGAGTTTCTGTTGTCCATGGATTTTATGTTATAGCTAGCTACTTCTTTACCTTGCTCTACTTTATTATTTATATAAGGAATATTTAAATAAAATTGGAATTAAGTTATAGCGAACATCATAAAGCCAGTTTATTGTGGAGATTATTTGATTTCTTACTATGATTCATCAATTTAACTGTCATTTTAATTCTGAATACTATCCTCATTTAAATCATCATTTTGCACACTTTGTGACTAATCAATTATACTCTAATTTTTCTTATCATTCTTTATATTTTATGGTTTATTGCTTTTCTTAAGGTTATTTTCTCTCATTTACAGCAAATCTAATTCATCCTATAGATCCTACTGATTCTTGTATAATTTAGAAATATCCTAAGAATCATTTATGCCACTTTCTTCTAATATTTTAGCATTATACTCTTCCAGCTTATTTTTTGAGGTTTTAATGTGAGTATTTTATGGTTTTTTCTCAGTTTAATTATTTGACTAAGTTAATATTGGCTATAATCTAGCACTACTAGTGCTATTAGTCATCTATTATTGCACTTTATCCTCGTTATTTATAGCAATTCCAGAGACACCTCTCTCAGACCCACTTCTCTTCCCAAATGTATTTTTCAATTATTTGAATTGTTCCTTGGTATTACCATCATCAAAGAGCACCTGAATATCTTTACTTTACTATGAGCTATGTAGCAGTAGTGATTGTTTGTTCTTTGATTAACTTTAATAAACGGAGGATGTCTGAGGTCTAGTGGTGGTACTTTACTTTTTTATATAAGGTTTCTAATGAGAGTTTTATGACATTTAATCAGATGTTAGAGACTCAGATTTCTATTATACAATTTTATTGTTTGAAAAAGGGATGTCTCTATTTAATGATTGGGGTGGGAGGGACCTTTTAGGCAGCTCTTCTTTTTGAAAATTTATAAATTCCAATAGTAATTTCACATAATTGTAGCATTGATCACATATTTTTACACTTTCATAGAGAAATAAGGGGTCATTACGTTTTAGTTTATACTTTTCCACAGTCATGTTTGGATGGATTTTTAAGATTCAGTAAAAAAGAAATAAAAATATGAGTAATTATATATAGATTATATATAAATATTATTTATAATTTAATATCAAATTTTAATATAAATTTTATAAGTCTTTTTTATTACTTCTAGAGTTATCATTACCTTTTAAAATATATAATTATACTTTATAATAAACTATAAAGACTAAGAAAGGATTTCCTTCTCCTTTATTATTATCTGTAATTCAATAAATAATATTGCTATTCCTTTTCTTTTAATCATTAGATAAACTATTTCTTTATCAAATATTAATTAAACTAGTTAGATAATTAAATTATGGCTATCTCTAAACATTTATATTAATTTGTCTAATTGGAGTAGGAATAGACTAATCATCTTATTTCAACATTTAATTTACAAATAAACCATTGATCTTTTAGTTGATTTCGAAGTTATGTGGCTAACTAATCAACTCCAGTGGGAAGTCTGTGTTTTCCTTGTGATAATTGTAAATCTTGAGCACTTAGTTTATGTTGACATCAAGCCCATCTTTACTGTCTTCTATGATTGTGTCGCAAAATGGGCATTCCTAAGTTTTCAATCTATTTGTCTAAATCCTTCCGTAGTTGCTCTATGGTCTACTCACTCTGGAATTAGCGTTGTTTTTCCCCTAGGTTGAACTTGAAACTGTGGTGTTAGTTTACTGGAATAAAGCAGGTAAATTGTTGCTACTATCAGCTTGACTATTGTATAAAGTGGCTGAAGCTAACTTTAGTCTAATTTAAACACCATCTTTTGTATGTATCTCAACTTTGTCAGTTTTTATGTTCTAAGCAAAGATCAAAACCAAATTGTCAGCTTTGTCAATCTTGAAATAGAACACTCCTGAAAGTATTCTAGTGCCGCTGTTTTCTTGAATGTGTTGCTGAATTTCACGAATGGCTTGATTTACTTGATCTATTAAACTATTCGAAACTATATTTTCAGATTTAGAAAGATGAACTGGGCCTTCAAATGTAGCCACTCTTTCCTCTAGTGCTATCTTCGTATCATAAAAGTTGTTATTATTCGTTTATTTTTCAATTATTGAGATAGTTTGAGAGAAATGGCACTTTATCATAAAATTCTTAGAGGTTTTAGGAACAATGAATTTTTGAATTGCAGTTGGCTTTTCTTGCTCCTCCAAAGTGAAAAACATGAAGGTTCTAAAATCTTAAATCGGTATGTGCTCCATCGTTAAATCTAAATAAGGAGCATCTTTTTGGTAATTATAAGTGGTTGCCACAACTTGATCTTAAGCTTAGAGTCTCTTCGTAAATTGCTAATGAATCATTTTCTAGTTTACATTGAACTTATTTTTCTTTAAAATCACACCCTCCTTGTTTGTAAAGTACCAATTCTCTGCTCAACCATGGCGGTAAAAAACTGTATCAGGAATTATGAAGGAAAATCTCGGTGGGGAGGGTCCAATTTTAGTCCAAAGATGGTAATATAACCACTCCATTTCACTGTTAATGTTATTGTTCATATTTGATTAATTTTTGAAATAAGAATTTTTATAAATAAGTTGATGAATATTTTTGTATTTTAATTAGCACATATTTAACTTTAAATTAAGGATATTAAATTATTTTAATAACTGTGAATTTTAAAAGTATAGGTATAATTTATATTTATATTTCTATCACTGTCTCTTTTTTGCCAAGACAATTTTATTGTTGGTTGTTGTATTACTTTGATGAGTTTCATCGTTCCCTAGATGAGCCCGGGGTCCCTTGAGTGAAGGTAGATTTTTCTTTTTATCAGGTGAGGGAATAAGCCCTACACCCAGACCATTAGTGCTACTTTTCAAGAAGCTGTTCTTTTCATAGTTCATGCTTTGCCTCAATTGAGTGTTATCATCTCTGTGTATGGTACCAAGTCCCGATCCTATTACTGATCCTACGATGCTATTTGAACCTCCGTGATTCGAAGTATTAGTGTTAATATTCGCAAATTTAGTTGTCATTGTACCGCTTCCAATGCTACCTTATTTCGGTGTAAAATTCGTTGAGAATAGAGTAGAGTTCAGGTTACTTGATCGATTTGGGAACTAAAAGCTTCCATACTTCTGAGGTGTATTGGCAGCCTCAAAATTTTAACTAGTTGAAGGGTTAACTATTGATTAAGAGGGATTTGCTATGCTTTTATTCTTATCCAGTTAGATTCTATATTTTGAAATTAATGAAAACATTTTTGAAAACTTACGTTTAAATACTTGATAATCCTTATCTGGACTTTTTATATGCATTTTAAAATTCTTAGCTTTGTTAAGTGAGTCCTGAATTATTAACATTTTATTTATTCTCTGAGTTGTAAAATGAGGCAAGTGCCCTATTCCTAGAATTTATAATTTAACTAACAGTTTAATTTCCATTCTATTACGACTACTAATTTTAATTACTTCCACTTATAAGATTTGAATTTTAAGTGCTTTATTTTACTAACTAGTCTTGTTAAGTTTACATGTCAAGAATCTATTATTGTTAAGCAAGATAATTTGTGTTAGAGTTTGTTGAAAGGAATTTATTTCTTGTCGATTTTCTACAAAGATTTATTGACAAAAATGATTAAATTTTTTTTAAATATTATAGATTGAATAGTGCCAAGTTAAGCAGATAAGCCTAACTAAGCTTTCTAATTAGATTTTAATAACGGCAAAACATTTTCATGAACAGATTAATGAAGATCATGTCTGTTAATATTACTTGGAGATTAATCGAATCCATTAGAGTTATCTCTGTGGGGATATGGCTAAGGATTTTGTGATCTGCCTCTTGAAGATAATTTATTATCACGTTTAGAACTAATTAACTTATCAAGAACTACTCTTTTATTTCTTTCTCCATTTAAGTGGTTTTGCGGTGTACCGCTTAACACATAGTTTGTATTTTGAGTTAATGTCATTGGAATACTCTGCTCTTCCTCAAGAATTTTAATGTTCTTTTAATTCGAATGATCTGAAGTTGATTTAGTGTAGTACTCTTCCATGTTCTTAAATGCAACTATTACTAGAGTCAAATTATCAAAAGATTTTTCAATAGCTGATAACTGTAGAATTTAATCGACTATTTTACCACAAACCTGATGAATAGATTAAGTGTTGCTTGAGCTTTTATGATGCTCAATTGTCTTCCAAGCGCAGTCTTAAAGTTGCAAATTATTGAGTCTATCGAAAATACCATCACAACCAAGAATAATGAAATCATGAAGATCATCCTGAATAGCAAATTAAGCAATTTCTGGTTGAGCTATAACTACACCTTGCTTCCCTCCAAATTTTTCAAGTTTAGCTTCGATATCTCCAAAGGTTCTTGAAACACTTAGTCTTCCAGGAAGTACTCTGAATGGCCCTACTAAAAGTTACTAACTTCCAAATAACTGTGGATTAGTTGAATTTTATGGAGAGAGGGTTTGATAAGTTTATGTTTGATAGATCTTTCCACCATTCTCCTATATTCTTGACTTTTCATTATCTTCATTAGGCCTATGATCCCTAGACAGCACAAATAATTTCTATCCATTTTCTGCACTCATTATTGCTCTACTATCTCCAACATTTGCAACATAACAATTTTACTCTACAATTAGTACAATAATAGCACAAGACCCAGATTTATCATGTTTTCCAGGTTAATCAGCCATCTAGATAAACTACTATTCAGCTGCTAGACAACCGTTTGTAAGTGCTTAAGCTGGGTTTTAGGGGAAGCAATCTTGATTTATGATTATTTGATGTAAATATTCTTTCAAGAAATCAGCGCAAGCACTTCCTCCATGACCATCATAAATGGCAAAGAATGAACATTTAGGCCATGAAGATAGATTTTTCTTGGAAGCTGGTTTAGTCATATTCAAGATTATAGACACTCTATCTTCATTATAGTTTCTTTAAATTCCCTAATGTGTATTAGCGGCATATGAAACAATGAGGCCATGCGATTTTGAAGAAAATTTAGCTTCATCAAAGTTTTTCAAGGGATTCTTAACTATTTAGTCATTGTTTTATCCAGAAGAAAATTGGTTCTTAGTAGCTGATCTTTATTCGGAGGTATTCCTATTTTCACTATGTTGTCTCTATGAAATTTTATGATCAAATGAGCCTCCAGTACTAGACACCAAAGGTTGATTTTTATTCTTTGGAGTTTATTCGCTGTAAATATTTGAGTTTTCTAGTCCAGAGCCAGTCTTAAAAGGTGTCACGATATTTTAATTGGCATTTCCTTTACCGCTAGACATCAATCTTTGTGAGTCCTATTTCCCTGCATTTGCACTATGATACTTAGCAATATCAAGATAAAAAAATAATTTAATATCTCCGCTTAGAATTGAGCTTCTCTCTTGATTCCTAGATTTATCAGCAATATTTTACTTTTGCTACTAAATTTTAAATTAAAATTTCAGTCACAAAACGTTTAATTAAATTAATTTCATAAAATAATAAATCTCCTCAGCTAAGCTTGGCCTAGTCTCAGATTTTCTTGATTGTGGCTTCTCTTATAATGTATATGCAGTTTGATAATTCCTTGATTTATTTGTGTTACTATTATTGTTATTACTTTATGAATCTTTTCTAAAGTGATTGCTTGTTGTTGAATGTGGAGGCAATTTAGCAATTTCTCTCTGCATATTTAAAAGAACAAGATTTATTTAAATCAATAACTTAGAATTTATATTATATCGCATATTGGTGGATTCTCTATCCTAAGTTGCTATAGTTGTAACAATCTTTTTTAGGGGTTGTTCTTAAGTTTAATATTATTTTTTAATTTATTAATCAGCTGGAGATAGTAGTGGATCTGTATTTCTTGACTATCTCAAAAATGAGTTTGGACTGTTTTAGTTGTTATTTTACATAAAATTATAAAAATTGACTTAATCTATTTTGTATAAATCAAAAAGCAAATTATTCGCACTGATCTACTATGTCAAAGATAATGTTTGTTACGAGGCACCACTTCCTTAAGCCAGTACATTTCTATTTTAAGATGACGATCCTATTCTACCATCAACTGATGCCCTATTTTAATTACCACCAAGCGTATTATTATTTCTGCCACTACCACTTGTGTTTTTATTGGTTGATGAGTATAACTAGCTGTTAATCTGTTAGTATAAACTTGAAGAGCCTTCATTCTTATTCCCACTCATTAATGTCAAGGAATTTGTGGCTCTTTATGCCTAAGTTTAGTATTGAGGTTGTTGCTGATTGCGAGAGGATAGGGTGCTTTACTAGCGGAGGGAGTTAGAAATGTGGGAGGTGTTTAGATCTGTGCGATTTTAATGAGTTTGCGCAGTCTATGGTGGTTGATTTCCGTTTTATTATAGCTGTTAATTTTGATGGCTTCCCTACTTCTGTCAATTATATAGATTATTTTCACATAAATTCATGATAAAAACGAGGTAATTATCCTATATAAAAAGGTATCTTATTACATCTTAATAACTAATTTTGTCCAGTGGTGGATTGATTTTTACCGAATACATCACTTTTAGTAATAATCTGTGAATTTCTAGCAATTAAATTATTACTATTATGATTATTATTAGCACTGTTTGGTGGCATGATATTGCTTCCAATCAACTATTACTATTAATTATCTCTTTGTTAATTACTGCTGCCCTCTCTGTGAGTTTGATTCTGCGATTGCTGTTCTCGGTTTGATGAAGAATACTGAACTATATCACACAATAAGTTACAAAATATTGTTTAAAAAACAGAATAATATAATCATAGGACAATTATTGAAAATTTAAAGAAATATAGAAAAAAATTAGTTTATATAATAGAAGCTACTGTAATGTTAATTTATAGATTGATTTGATAGTATTTGAGTGATTTTGTTTGTAAATCTTACCTCGAGATGAATTTTTATTAAACACACCAGTTCCATTATTTCTTATAAATATTAAACATTAAAATCACAATATAAGAAGTATAATTGATTATTTTGAGGCGTTGTTGTGGTGGACTTCCTCGTATAGGTGAAATTCTTTTAATCAATTATCGCTTGAGTACTTCTTTTATCATCTTATTGATTATATTGTTGTGATTGAGCTGTCGGTCCTTAAGTAGTTTATTAATCTACTTTTGAGCTTGATCTTTACCCAGAATTGGCTGTTGCTCATAAAATATATGCATAAAAATAAATTAATTGTTGAATTCAATTCAAAATTACATATTAATTATAAATAAATACTACTCTGTTTGATTTTTTTAATTCCATTGTATATATAAGTTTTATAATATAAAATCCAATTGCAAATTGTATTTTATTTAGGATGTTATTTTATCTCTATATTTGCTCTATATTTTGACTGAAATCATCATTAATCTTTTTAGTTTTATATGTAAAAAATACGCAATTTATTGAAAATTAATTGACAAATAAGCTAATCTATGTTATTACCCCCTTAAATATACTTAAAAACCCTTTTTTTATCTCATTTTATCAACAAATTTATCATTTTATTTTCAAATTTATAGTAGTAAGAGTAAAATTTTGCAATCACAATAAGTTGGTTTATTGTTATGATTTACAGTTATTTACATTTTCATGCTTTTTAGTAAAAGCATTGTTGTCAATACTTTGTTCATCTTCTTTGTTGGTAACCGCCTCTTCCTCCTCTTTAAATAAATATTTTTTCAAATTAGATATAAAATAGAATTTATTTTCCTCTCTGATTATTGCTGTTGTTATAGGTATTGTAACCTTGATTGGCATTAGTGTAACTTCTCTACTGCTACTGATTATTGTCGAAATTCCTGGTGTTGTTATAGCCTTCATCATTATCAAAGTTGTTGCTGTAGTTCTTTTGATAGTAGGGTTTCTTGTCGTGCTAGTAATTTGGATTTCTGATGGTGTCTGTGTCTCTAGCATTAGTGCGAGGAGGTTTATTGTACAATGGCTTGCTTGAATAGCTGTCGACTTTTTGAGAGTGATGACTAGCGTTGTCTGAAATTTAGCTTCGTTCTTCATTTTCGTAATGGCTAAACATGGTAAAAAGTATAAAATTGATTATTTGAATGAGTTATTGTTTATCCCTCTTTTGGAGATTCATACCTCCTCTACCGCTTTAGTTATAACCGCCTCTTCCACCCTATGAATTTAATATTAAAATTAATGGAATTCCTTACTCTATAATCGAAGCTGTCATGGTTTCTATTACCCTGTGTGTACTGCTAGTTATCTCTCCCTCCTTGATAACCACCTCTACCTTGGTTATATGACTAATTTTATCCACCTCTGGAACTACCTTAGCCTTGATAACTATCGTTATCAAACTGATTCTGATGCTATCTCTACTGGTGATGACCACTGCCAGTGTTACTATGATGTGATTCTTTCCTGAAGTCACTGTTTCTTGAGTTATCATAATCGTATTAATCTCTCACTTGACGTTAGTTTTTGCTGTCAATCACAGTTCTCACACCTGCATCTTGGTCATTTTTAGTTGTATCTATAACTCTTCTGTGGTCTTCACCTTCTAAGTTTTGCTGATGATTCTTTGAGAATTTGGGTTTGCCCTTGGCAAAGTTTATCTAGTACTCTGCGCTGTCGTGCTTTGAAAGTTGTGGCTCCTGAATCACTTTTCTTTGGTCATAATTATTATCATCTCTCCTGCTATCAAATTTATTTTGCTGATACCCTCCTCGAGTATCTACTCTGTTTGGCTGTTAATAACTTCTGTCCTAGTTGTAGTTTTAGTTATTATTTTAGCCTTTTCCTTAGTAAGGCTTGTGAATTTCCTCTCTGTCATCATGCTGTTGCAAATAGTGAGGCTGCTTTTCATTACGATCATGATAATTTTGGTTATCTCTGTAGTTTTATTGATAAGGCTTCCCTCCTCTACGATTATCGAAAGTACCCTAATCATCGTCGTTGTTAAAAACTCTGGTATTTGGGTATTTATTTTAGCCTTATCTTTGATTGTCGAAGCCACGTTGATTTTATCTGTTGTCATATCTATCATCGAATTGTTTATCACCGCCTCTCATGCCACCACGGTTATCATAGTTTCTATTGTCATTTTGGTAATTTCTATCATCAGCATGATTTCTATAGTTTCTCTGTTATTAATTTCTTTCATATTCCTCATCTTACTACTTTCTCTGTAGTTCTCTCTGTTTCTTTTGTTCCTCAATGTACTCCTCATACTTTTTGGCTTCAAGATCAGCGTATTTAACAAATAAATCTTCTGGGAAGTCCAAAAACATGCTAGACTTAAGTGGAGGATCAAGGTTTTCATGCAACTTAGAGTACAAAATTTTGGCATCCTCTTTCTCAACTACAGTACAGAAGAAACGTATCTTATCTGGTAGAACTGTGCTTTTGATGTCGCGAGCGAACATTTCTGAGAGTGTTAAAAACACTCGTTTTTCCTGTTCTTTTACGATTTCAGGGTCTTCAGAGATTTAAAAGATGTGTATCTTAAACTTGTAACCTCTCTCGCCAATATCTTCCTAGTCAATTACTTTCATGTAGAATTATCTATCTTTGAAGTAATATTTTCTGAAGTTTGATTCCATGTCCACGTTGGCTTCATCAAACCTAGGTCTGGGCACAAACTATTCACGTTATGGTCTCTAAAATCTCTCTCTACGTTCTCCGGAGCCCTAACCTCTGGGTGGGAGATTTTGCTCAGAAAAATCGTGGTCATGTATATTTTATTAACCGTCATGTCTGTATCCCATATGTTTAGCATTATTATATATGTTTTATGGGTCTTGTCTGCTATTCTCTTGATCTATAAGAGGTATTAAAAACCCCATAACCCTTTAAGTAGTTTAATTGAGTTTTTGATTGCTAAAAGTAGACTATTAGTGCATACTTTATTAGGGTTTTAATAGGGTTTATGTAGGGGTTTAATGTTTTAATATTAGTAATTTAAGTGAGTATATACGAGGTTGGGTGTCAGTTTTTGACAGTTAGTATATTGATTTACTGTTTTAGTTGCGTTAAGGGTACGATGATAAAATGGTCAACTCTAATCTATTCTAAATAACACATCTATAGCAAGACTGCTCCATAAATTTTCTGCAACTGTGAGGTCTCTCTGTCTAATAGTATTGAATTTAAAAAGATAGCAGCTTAATTGTAAAAGCCAAAAAGACCTCTAAAATTTTAATAGCATCATATTGATTATCTTATTAATGATAAGACTCTTAAATACTGGGCTCATTTCTCTCTAGCCTAGAAGGCTAAGATAAATATCGCTATTTTCTTGAGATTCAGATCTATGCTTAATCTATAGAAAAAGAAAAATTGGCTAGCATGTCAAACACACCCCCCCTAATGTCCTATTTTCTTTTTGTTGTCTTCTAGAGTTTTTGACGCTTAGCAAGATTGTCATAAGCAACTTTTGCTAGCAATAGTTTTCGAACTATTACAAAAAGTAAGTTCATTTTATACATAAATACATCATAAAAAATGTCAAAAATTAAAAATATTTATTTCATCTATATTTTATCAAAAATCATTATTTGGGTGTTTTTCTGAACAAAAATACAATTATTGAAGTAATATTTTCGAAAGTCACTATTATTGTCAAGAAGTGCATAATTAATGCTAAAATTGATAAAAATAAAATAAAGAGTAAATTTCCAAAATATTACTTCAATAATTGTATTTTTGTTCAGAGTATCACAAAAACACCCAAATAATGATTTTTGATAAAATATATATACAATAAATATTTATAATTTTTGGTAATTTTTATAATGTTTTTATGTATAGAAATGAACTTACTTTTTGTCATAGATCAAAAACTATTACTTGCAAGCAAAAGTTGCCTTTGACAATCTTGCTAAGCGTCAAAAACTCTAGAAGACAACAAAAAGAAAATAGGACATTAGGGGGAGTGTGTTTGACATGCTAGCCGAAAAATTATATAAAAGAATGAAATCAATAGAGATAAGGAAGTTGTTAATTTAAATTCAAATTCAAAATTTTTATTATTATAATTTATTTGGTAGCTTTTAAGTAATTAAACATAGTACAACTTATATAATATATATATATATATATATATAGGGGGGTCTTCGCAAATTAAAAAGCTACCAAATTTAATGATTGATCTGAGTTAAAATTTATTCCATATATCCTTAACTAATTATTATTATAAAACCCAATCCCACCCATACTAATGCTGAGCCCTGATAACAGAGTGTCTAATGACATAATACCTTTCCTCTCATCCTAAACGCCAGAGCTGGACATGCAGTAGCTCTCTCCCAAGATGCAGGCGTACTTCGCGCCCACTCACACCCTCGACGCCGCCATCTTCGAGGCCAGGCTGCGCTGCCTCCTGGACAACATGACCGTTAGTAAGAGATCAAAGAAGGAGATTCACGACGTGGTGGCCACCATCTTCGGCGACAATGTCACCACCCACCACAGGGAGATCGTCGAGCACAGCATTGAGATGAGGGCGGCCGTTAGAAAGCTCACATTTCCAAAAGAAGGCACCTACATGTGCGAAAGGGGCAACGATGAAACGATGGATCAGACCTTGCGATCGAGAACGACACTACCTAATAGGGCAGACACGCCCGAGGTCAGAGGTGGGGGCCCTATGGAAACCTAAAGGTAGAAGATGACAACTGCAACCACTAAAACCATCTCAGATGTGAGCCCCATTCATACTATGAGAGATCAGTTGGAGACGACGCCCTCAGCTAAGCCTGGTGGAGGATGTGGAGATCCCCTACCTGGGCACCCATTACTGGGTCGTTAATCTAGGCGGCCTAACGGACACTCTGGTCCTCGACCACTTGAGATTCTCAGACCAAACTGTAGGAGATGTTTCTTTGACTTCATATGTTGCTATGACTTTCAGCAAGATTAGTGCCGTCCTCTATGAAGACACCACAACCTTCCCTCAAGCCGATGTTGAAGCACTTATTGACGAGAGCATCATTTTTGTGTTCAGCTATGGTTCAACTGGATCATTCGATTATCCAACTAACAACTTCATCAACAGCATTTGAAGGTTTAAGTCAATATCCTTGCTGCATTCGTCATGAACATCTGGGCTAACACTGGCCACAACACTGTAGCTACATCTGATCCTACCACATTAGCAGATATTAAAGGCACTCAGGATTCCTCCTACAGACAACAAGTAAGACTCATTGAGTAATTGATATACTATAATATTAGATGAGAATCCGCCAAGGCAAATACACTGCTATGCAGAGGAATTCCTTCTAGCTTAGAGCAGGATCCGCCAACGCTCCTAAGCAAGCTCACTTATCGTAACCCCTATAGGAAGCAACTGCACGAGTACATCGCACACCTGCCCCTCCTAATCTCGCAGATGGACAGGCACTGGCTTCAGCACGAGTTCCAGAGGACCCTGGTCGCGGCCCTGGACCACTTGAGCTTGAGGAATGTCTGATTAAAACTTTCCAAGTTGATATGGTATTCAAGATTTCCATAATTCAGCCCAACATTTCTACCCCAATAATGATCTTGAATTATCTCGGCCCCTGGGATAGATGTCTGAGTCGGACATTCCATTTCCGTAAAATGAAATGTGGAGAATCGCGTGGTGCCCCTGCCACCCCCTCAAGAGAAAAATTCTTTTTTGTCATCGTTTGCAATACTGTTTGCCAAAAAATCATATGTAGAAAATTTGAGGTAAGTATTTTTGATCAGACCTATTATATTAATACCGCTTAAATACACTAAATTAACGACTCTCTGTAATATATTAGTTTTAACATTTGAATTTAATTAGACAAAACATGGCACCAAACCCTACAGAGATAAAAACATTCTCAGGATGACAAGACCACCAGCTCCCAGGAAGAGGCCAAGATCATGCAGTCCCTCCTCCAAGTCAGAGATCAGCTAGCTCTAATTCACGAGTACAGACATCACCTCGCGTCATTTCCAGAGCTGCCCAGAGTCAACGAAGTCATGAGAAGATCGGGGGCGCCCGCAGCTCACGAGGCTGAGGCACTCATGGCATGGCACTGGCAGGTGGTAACAGGAGCACGCTCAGATCTCAAACACTTCAAGCAGGACATCGAGCAATCTTTGAAGAAGAGCAACCCCGGCCCCTACAAGAAGCTCACCCCCAGTCAAAGGTCCTTGAGATACAGGAACCGGCTGCAACTTATGTAGGAGAACTCCGAAGACCAGCTGCACACATTCCTCAGAAAGATCTTCGCCAAGTGTCCCCTGCTCCCAGAGAAGATCCTCAACCTCCTCGTGAAGCAGTGCGAGACCCTGTAGGCGGACAAGCTCCTTGCCTGGTACACCGCGAACATCAAGCCGTAGGCAGAGGAGATCAGACGAGGCAAGTACTCCCAAGTGCATCAAGAATAAGTGAAAGTTATCCTAGAAGAGATTGATTAGTAGTTTAAATAGTGAGTAAAACTTGTAATTAGATTAATTGCATATAATTGGTAGTTTGTTCATTTATTTTTCATTTCTCCCAAATCTTCAATTCTTTTATATAAAGACATGTATTACAAAATAGTCAAAAAAAATAAGAGAATGATAGACTTTATATAATCGATCAAATGCATAGAACTTAAGAGCAAAATATTAAGTTCATATAAACTGACGAGGTTATAAATATATTAAAAACGATAAAAAAAACAAGGTTAGGGTATAAGAGGTAAGTTATAATAGAAGTAAATGACTAAATTTAAAGGTGTAAATACATGCTATTCTTAGTGAAAATGTGAAGAAATAAACCTCAAAACTTATCTATATAAAAGAGGTTAAATTGTAGCGAAATTTGCCGATCCTACAAAAAAATATTTGACCTATGATACATGCATCAATCGACCACTTCTTATAGAAATAAACTATATTTTATGAGAAAGTAGAGAAAATTCAAAGTGCAAGAAAAACTTATTCTTCATGAGCAAGTTCAAACTAATGCACTCTTCCTATTAACAACGATTCGATCTAAAAGAGTGTAAATTTTGAGCGAAATTTGCCGATCCTACAAGAAAATATTTGACCTATGATACATGCATCAATTGACCACTTCTTATATAAATGAACTATATTTTATATGAAAGTAGAGAAAATTCAAAGTGCAAGAAAAACTTTTCCTCCTGAGTAAGTTCAAACTAATGCACTCTTCCTATTAACAACGATTCGATCTAAAAGAGTGTAAATTTTGAGCGAAATTTGCCGATCCTACAAGAAAATATTTGACCTATGAAACATGCATCAATTCACCACTTCTTATAGAAATGAACTATATTTTATGAGAAAGTAGAGAAAATTCAAAGTACAAGAAAAACTTATTAATCCTGAGCAAGTTCAAACTAATGATCTCTTCCTATAAACAACGATTCGATCTAAAAGAGTGTAAATTTTGAGCGAAATTTCCCGATCCTACAAGAAAATATTTGACCTATGATACATGCATGAATTGACCACTTCTTATAGAAAAAAACTATAATATATGAGAAAGTAGAGAAAATTCAAAGTACAAGAAAAACTTATTCCTCCTGAGCAAGTTCAAACTAATGATCTCTTCCTATAAACAACGATTCGATCGAAAAGAGTGTAAATTTTGAGCGAAATTTGCCGATCCTACAAGAAAATATTTGACCTATGATACATGCATCAATTGACCACTTCTTATAGAAATGAACTATATTTTATGAGAAAGTAAACAAAATAAAAAATGCAAGAAAAACTTATTCCTCCTGAGCAAGTTCAAACTAATGCACTCTTCCTATAAACAACGATTCGATCTAAAAGAGTGTAAATTTTGAGCGAAATTTCCCGATCCTACAAGAAAATATTTGACCTATGATACATGCATCAATCGACCACTTCTTATAGAAAAAAACTATAATTTATGAGAAAGTAGAGAAAATTCAAAGTGCAAGAAAAACTTATTCCTCCTGAGCAAGTTCAAACTAATGCACTCTTCCTATTAACAACGATTCGATCTAAAAGAGTGTAAATTTTGAGCGAAATTTGCCGATCCTACAAGAAAATATTTGACCTATGATACATGCATCAATTGACCACTTCCTATGGCCGCCTAGAAAACATTTCACTTTTACAAAATTTAAGTTGTCACAAACATAACTAAAGGCTTAAACACTCTCTACGAGAAGAATGACCAAAGCTAGAGACATTTGTATTTTGTGTAAGAAATATTTTTTAAGTGATCGATTTTACTTTTCCAAATACCAAAATGGTTTCATAACTTTTGAAAATGGATGTCGGCCGCCTAGATAACTTTTCACTTTTACAAAATTTAAGTTTGCACAAACATAACTAAAGGCTTAAACACTCTCTACGAAAAGAATGACCAAAGCTAGAGACATTTGTATTTTGTGTAAGAAATATTTTTTAAGTGATCGATTTTACTTTTCCAAATACCAAAATGGTTTCATAACTTTTGAAAATGGATGTCGGCCGCCTAGAAAACTTTTCACTTTTACAAAATTTAAGTTTGTACAAACATAACTAAAGGCTTAAACACTCTCTACGAGAAGAATGACCAAAGCTAGAGACATTTGTATTTTGTGTAAGAAATATTTTTTAAGTGATCGATTTTACTTTTCCAAATACCAAAATGGTTTCATAACTTTTGAAAATGGATGTCGGCCGCCTAGAAAACTTTTCACTTTTACAAAATTTAAGTTGTCACAAACATAACTAAAGGCTTAAACACTCTCTACGAAAAGAATGACCAAAGCTAGAGACATTTGTATTTTGTGTAAGAAATATTTTTTAAGTGATCGATTTTACTTTTCCAAATACCAAAATGGTTTCATAACTTTTGAAAATGGATGTCGGCCGCCTAGAAAACTTTTCACTTTTACAAAATTTAATTTGTCACAAACATAACTAAAGGCTTAAACACTCTCTACGAAAAGAATGACCAAAGCTAGAGACATTTGTATTTTGTGTAAGAAATATTTTTTAAGTGATCGATTTTACTTTTCCAAATACCAAAATGGTTTCATAACTTTTGAAAATGGATGTCGGCCGCCTAGAAAACTTTTCACTTTTACAAAATTTAAGTTTGCACAAACATAACTAAAGGCTTAAACACTCTCTACGAGAAGAATGACCAAAGCTAGAGACATTTGTATTTTGTGTAAGAAATATTTTTTAAGTGATCGATTTTACTTTTCCAAATACCAAAATGGTTTCATAACTTTTGAAAATGGATGTCGGCCGCCTAGAAAACTTTTCACTTTTACAAAATTTAAGTTGTCACAAACATAACTAAAGGCTTAAACACTCTCTACGAGAAGAATGACCAAAGCTAGAGACATTTGTATTTTGTGTAAGAAATATTTTTTAAGTGATCGATTTTACTTTTCCAAATACCAAAATGGTTTCATAACTTTTGAAAATGGATGTCGGCCGCCTAGATAACTTTTCACTTTTACAAAATTTAAGTTTGCACAAACATAACTAAAGGCTTAAACACTCTCTACGAAAAGAATGACCAAAGCTAGAGACATTTGTATTTTGTGTAAGAAATATTTTTTAAGTGATCGATTTTACTTTTCCAAATACCAAAATGGTTTCATAACTTTTGAAAATGGATGTCGGCCGCCTAGAAAACTTTTCACTTTTACAAAATTTAAGTTTGTACAAACATAACTAAAGGCTTAAACACTCTCTACGAGAAGAATGACCAAAGCTAGAGACATTTGTATTTTGTGTAAGAAATATTTTTTAAGTGATCGATTTTACTTTTCCAAATACCAAAATGGTTTCATAACTTTTGAAAATGGATGTCGGCCGCCTAGAAAACTTTTCACTTTTACAAAATTTAAGTTTGCACAAACATAACTAAAGGCTTAAACACTCTCTACGAAAAGAATGACCAAAGCTAGAGACATTTGTATTTTGTGTAAGAAATATTTTTTAAGTGATCGATTTTACTTTTCCAAATACCAAAATGGTTTCATAACTTTTGAAAATGGATGTCGGCCGCCTAGAAAACTTTTCACTTTTACAAAATTTAAGTTGTCACAAACATAACTAAAGGCTTAAACACTCTCTACGAGAAGAATGACCAAAGCTAGAGACATTTGTATTTTGTGTAAGAAATATTTTTTAAGTGATCGATTTTACTTTTCCAAATACCAAAATGGTTTCATAACTTTTGAAAATGGATGTCGGCCGCCTAGAAAACTTTTCACTTTTACAAAATTTAAGTTTGCACAAACATAACTAAAGGCTTAAACACTCTCTACGAAAAGAATGACCAAAGCTAGAGACATTTGTATTTTGTGTAAGAAATATTTTTTAAGTGATCGATTTTACTTTTCCAAATACCAAAATGGTTTCATAACTTTTGAAAATGGATGTCGGCCGCCTAGAAAACTTTTCACTTTTACAAAATTTAATTTGTCACAAACATAACTAAAGGCTTAAACACTCTCTACGAAAAGAATGACCAAAGCTAGAGACATTTGTATTTTGTGTAAGAAATATTTTTTAAGTGATCGATTTTACTTTTCCAAATACCAAAATGGTTTCATAACTTTTGAAAATGGATGTCGGCCGCCTAGAACACTTTTCACTTTTACAAAATTTAAGTTTGCACAAACATAACTAAAGGCTTAAACACTCTCTACGAAAAGAATGACCAAAGCTAGAGACATTTGTATTTTGTGTAAGAAATATTTTTTAAGTGATCGATTTTACTTTTCCAAATACCAAAATGGTTTCATAACTTTTGAAAATGGATGTCGGCCGCCTAGAAAACTTTTCACTTTTACAAAATTTAAGTTTGCACAAACATAACTAAAGGCTTAAACACTCTCTACGAGAAGAATGACCAAAGCTAGAGACATTTGTATTTTGTGTAAGAAATATTTTTTAAGTGATCGATTTTACTTTTCCAAATACCAAAATGGTTTCATAACTTTTGAAAATGGATGTCGGCCGCCTAGAACACTTTTCACTTTTACAAAATTTAAGTTTGCACAAACATAACTAAAGGCTTAAACACTCTCTACGAAAAGAATGACCAAAGCTAGAGACATTTGTATTTTGTGTAAGAAATATTTTTTAAGTGATCGATTTTACTTTTCCAAATACCAAAATGGTTTCATAACTTTTGAAAATGGATGTCGGCCGCCTAGAAAACTTTTCACTTTTACAAAATTTAAGTTGTCACAAACATAACTAAAGGCTTAAACACTCTCTACGAAAAGAATGACCAAAGCTAGAGACATTTGTATTTTGTGTAAGAAATATTTTTTAAGTGATCGATTATAATTTTCCAAATACCAAAATGGTTTCATAACTTTTGAAAATGGATGTCGGCCGCCTAGAAAACTTTTCACTTTTACAAAATTTAAGTTGTCACAAACATAACTAAAGGCTTAAACACTTTCTACGAAAAGAATGACCAAAGCTAGAGACATTTGTATTTTGTGTAAGAAATATTTTTTAAGTGATCGATTTTACTTTTCCAAATACCAAAATGGTTTCATAACTTTTGAAAATGGATGTCGGCCGCCTAGAAAACTTTTCACTTTTACAAAATTTAAGTTTGTACAAACATAACTAAAGGCTTAAACACTCTCTACGAGAAGAATGACCAAAGCTAGAGACATTTGTATTTTGTGTAAGAAATATTTTTTAAGTGATCGATTTTACTTTTCCAAATACCAAAAATGGTTTCATAACTTTTGAAAATGGATGTCGGCCGCCTAGAAAACTTTTCACTTTTACAAAATTTAAGTTTGTACAAACATAACTAAAGGCTTAAACACTCTCTACGAGAAGAATGACCAAAGCTAGAGACATTTGTATTTTGTGTAAGAAATATTTTTTAAGTGATCGATTTTACTTTTCCAAATACCAAAATGGTTTCATAACTTTTAAAAATGGATGTCGGCCGCCTAGAAAACTTTTCACTTTTACAAAATTTAAGTTGGCACAAACATAACTAAAGGCTTAAACACTCTCTACGAGAAGAATGACCAAAGCTAGAGACATTTGTATTTTGTGTAAGAAATATTTTTTAAGTGATCGATTTTACTTTTCCAAATACCAAAATGGTTTCATAACTTTTGAAAATGGATGTCGGCCGCCTAGAAAACTTTTCACTTTTACAAAATTTAAGTTTGCACAAACATAACTAAAGGCTTAAACACTCTCTACGAAAAGAATGACCAAAGCTAGAGACATTTGTATTTTGTGTAAGAAATATTTTTTAAGTGATCGATTATAATTTTCCAAATACCAAAATGGTTTCATAACTTTTGAAAATGGATGTCGGCCGCCTAGAAAACTTTTCACTTTTACAAAATTTAAGTTGTCACAAACATAACTAAAGGCTTAAACACTTTCTATCGAGAAGAATGACCAAAAGCTAGAGACCATTTGGTATTTTGTGTAAGGAAATATTTTTAACGTGATCGATTATAATTTTCCAAATACCAAAATGGTTTCATAACTTTTGAAAATGGATGTCGGCCGCCTAGAAAACTTTTCACTTTTACAAAATTTAAGTTGTCACAAACATAACTAAAGGCTTAAACACTTTCTACGAGAAGAATGACCAAAGCTAGAGACATTTGTATTTTGTGTAAGAAATATTTTTTAAGTGATCGATTTTACTTTTCCAAATACCAAAATGGTTTCATAACTTTTGAAAATGGATGTCGGCCGCCTAGAAAACTTTTCACTTTTACAAAATTTAAGTTTGTACAAACATAACTAAAGGCTTAAACACTCTCTACGAGAAGAATGACCAAAGCTAGAGACATTTGTATTTTGTGTAAGAAATATTTTTTAAGT
>ARYC01022253.1:0-12684 GCA_000711775.1 Oxytricha trifallax
TTCACAATTCATTAGAAAGGTCTGAAAGTTTATAGTATAAAAAATTATTTATTATTTATTTTTATTCATTCCTTAAATAGTCATTTCTAAACATTCCAAATTTTAGAGCAAAGTTTCAAAACTAACTTTGATAATTTTTAGAGTAACCAATTTAAAGAAACCAACTTTAGTTTAAATAAAACTGTAAAATTTGATAAAATTTGACTAGAATACTTGTAAATAATTAATAAAAATTATCTATTTTTTAATTTTTTAAAGTAAAATTTACTTTATTTATTAACAACTTTTCTCTTATTTTTTTAAATACTTTATTTATTTTATATTTATTTAACGCTAATACTAACAAAATATCAATAATTTTTAAGCTATTATATTTAAAGATTATTCATGATTTTTTCAAAAATGCATGGTGAGTAGCTGTAATAGTGATAAAATCCATTGATATTTTTATACTTTTTGGATTTATAAAAAATAATTAATTGAAGATTAAATTATAATAAGTTTAAACTAATAAAAATCTAGTATTAAAATAAAAATAGAATAATTGTATTTATATAGATAAAATTGCATTTTTTATTATTTTTATTATAAAGGAAATTTTAGCATAAAATATTGTAATAATATTTTGATACTCATTAAAAAGTTTATAACTAAGGTACCTTACTTATATTAAACTTATATATAAATTTTAATTAAATTTGAAGTAAATATATTGAATATTCAAATATTTTTAAAGACATTATTTTACATAATATAAAATAGGACTTAGATTTCATTGATAATATTGTTCTCAAATAAATAATTTCAAATGCAACGTAATTAATTTCAACATTTCTATTTAAATATTTAAGAATTTAGTTTGTTCTAACTAACAAGAAGTTTATATATAAGTGATATAAAGAATTGAATACACTATTACATAATATACTGAAATAATTATAAGGGTCTTAATATCAAAGTCTTTAATATTAAAATATAAATATAAAAAATATTAATTAAGTTAACTTTATTTATTACTAATAATGGATGCTAGACTTATAATTAAAGCTAAAGTTAAATTTAATTTATTTAACATTGATCATAGGAGTTTTATCACTTAGCTAAGCATTTTAAAATAACTAAAAATTTGATTGAATTAAAGTCAATATTCAGCACTAAAGTTAGTTATTTTAAATATTCAAAATTAAAAATAGTCATGTAAATAAAATTAAGCTAAGCTTATGATTAATCTCCTATTTTATAAATAACAACGAATTTTATAATTTATTGAATTGTTTAACTTTTAATATAAATAAATAATAATCAATGAATAGAAATTTCATTGTTAAGGAGTAAAAATAAAGGTATTTATTGTATAATATTTATTAGAAAGTAGTATTTTAGTTTTGATAATATTTTATTATAGCATTCATATTTTAGTAATAGACTTTATTTATTGCAAATTTTATAAACTTAGGTTTACTTTTCTTAGCTATTTTTCACATTGATTTGTATTTTAAATATTCTAAGTCCTTATTTTTTAGGTAAATTTATATAAATAATCGAGACTCATGACTGAGGTTATAAATTATAAGCATACATTTATTAAAAGTTAGAAATAATATTTCAAGATTTACTTTCATTTCGGCTGTTTAATAAACTAACTAGGTGTATACCTATATTTTATGTTAAGTTTTAATTTCTAATAAACCCTTAAGTTATAAAATACTATCTTATAATAAGTTATATATAGATAAATTATGTTATTAATTATATAGCAAGGTCAATATTCTAAATATTTTCAGAGAAATAATATTATAAATTCTGAAATTTTGACTAAATTTCGATTACAAATATTGGCTTTCCTAGTTTTTAAGTCAATAAGCATTTTTATATTTTAAAGTCTACTCTTCATTACTTTAGCTTTAATTATTTGAATGGTAAAAATGCAATTTTAAATTAAACTGAATGTAAAAAGAATACTTATCTGTAAAATTTTACTTATCTAAGCACCTTTTATTAACATAATTGTATCTTAAAGCAATGAAATATAAAAATATGTTTTGCTAGTGTGGAAATCTATAGCACCCATTTTTATAATTAAAACTATAAATTAGTTATAAATAGACTTTATATTGCTTAGGACCCTATAAATTTGGATTAATATTGAAATATATGAAGGGTAAGTCAATTCTATTATTTGTTATAACTGAAATTAATGAAATAATTGCATAGGATTATTAACCTTAATCAAGAATAAATAAAGTGATGAGTTAACTTATAAGGCTAATTTTGTCTGATTTTTCATTTATTAAGAATAAGCTTCTTATAAGATTATATACAGAAAATGGATAATGAATCCTAAAATCAATGTCAAAATGAAAAGTTAAACTTACAAATAATGAATTGTGTTGGTGCTGGTAGGAATTCCGCTAGCGGAAATTGGATCGTGCTGGTACGATTTCATTATTATGAAAAGCACTCTCTGATTTTAGTAACGGTAGTGTCTTCCTGAATCAAAATTGGACTATATAAAATGGTTTAAGGCACCTTAATTTTAAAGTTTAATGAACCAATAGTAACTTACTGGTATCAATGTTTCAGAACTCGCCCAGAAGTGCAAAAGTAAGAAAGAGCTATACACTTTCTTGCCCAAGACTGCCACGCTTTCTTACCAAAAGCGGACTCCACCAACATTTATTTACTTAAATAAATCATAAGAGCAGAGAAAGACGTAACCCCTAGCTTAACCCTGTAACTGTTAATATAGTACGTAAGAAGAGACGCAGTTAAAGTGTCAGCAGTGCCTCAAATCGATGGACTTACAGTTCAAGACTTTCTCGATTATGCAAGAAGGTCTTCAAGACTGCTGCAATACTTGCCTGAAGAACGAGATTGGGTCCACCTTGACAGATAATGGATCTGCGACTTGCTCTTCACCCTAGACACCGACGGTGTCTCCCAGATGATTCATGATGCAATGCTCTAACGAAGAGAAAAGCTAGAGTAAAAAAGAGATCTCGTTATAGAAATGAGACCCGAGTTCGTGGACGCACTCAGCAGATGCCTTAACTTTAGCAGTAAGTTTACTCTCTCTTAATTACTTATGTAGCTGAGCGAGGTAAGGCTGTGAATCTCGTTAAGGATTCATCTAAAAGAAAGAGAACCCGTGAATAATTAGAGGAGGTAAAAGACTATGAAATGGCTTTGAAATAAGATAAGCAAGAATTCTTGCAGTAAACTAAAAAGTTGAAGCAATAACATGACGATATGGAAAGTGAGTTGCTTGACTTACGCAAGATGAAAGAGCAGTTTATGCAAGATGGTAACATGTAGAAATTGCAGAATCAATCTCCAAACATGAGACAGTGAGTGCTGCTGCTTCTATTCCTCCACGATTCTCTATATACTATTAATAGCAAAAACATGAATATGGTGAATTGCTTTAAAAAATTAACATAAATCTCATATTCTTAATCTTGGTTTTCTCTCTGAATTTCTATGGTTTATGTCGCTTTTAAAGTGCCTTCTCTCACTCGAGGCTGCCTTCAACCATCTTTCCATTGTCTCTTCGTTCTCTGGCAGCTCTGTATAAGTGCAAGTGAATGTTTTATCTCTAGCACTGCGACGAGTAACCAACTCTCAAGTCTTATTTTATTCTTTGATTAATTCAAGCTTTTGTTAACCTTTCAATAATCTTCTCTTTGAACTTGCAGAACTGCTTTTACTTTTGGATCTCTCTCTGCTTTGAGCCTTAGTGATTTCATGGTGCTACTGCTATAAACTTCTGCGCACCAATTGCTATACCTGCTCGAATGGTTTATCTTGAAGCACAGGGTTTTAACTAATCTTCTATTCAATAAGCTCTATGAGAGAAGGTTAATAAAAACCCAACTTACTTTATTCACCTTATTCTTCAATTTATTAAGGCTCCTTTTCTTCTTCAAGATTATCTTGCTTCACTACTGGTAGTGGGTTGCTTGCTTCAGTGTAAGCTTTCTCAGTGAGAGCTACAATATGTTGAACGATTTCTCTTACAATATTATCTTGCTCCTATTCGTTTGAAAGCTCTGCAGAAATTTATTCTTAAGGCACCTGGTTTTATTCAAGAAAATTTTCCATTGCTTCTAATCGATTTTATAAAATTGATTATACTTAATTGTGCTTGCGAGCAAGTATAAGCTCTATCTCTTTCTTTTCAACTATAAGCAGCTGCTCTGCACTATCTTTAGAAGCTTGCTTATATAATACTCGCTGCCACCTGCCTTTAGTGTTAAGTCTCCCAATTCTGCCAATGATTTATTCTTCAGATCTTTGTGAGAAAACATCAGCAATGATTAAATATGAACCACCATTTTAATCGATTTCATCATTAGTTTAGATATCTGTTCCTCTCCCCTGTGGCTCGTTGAGCAAGTAAACCCCGTAGTTTTTGCTTGCATTTCTCATTAAATACCTGCCTTCAAGCACAGATTCAATTGCAGTCGCTTAGGAGTGGTTGAAACTAATGAAATCAAAATCGGATTTCTTTAAACCTATTTCAATAGCACTGTAATTTGTTGAAGCCACAATTAAAACTGGTGAAACAGCTACTTAATCCTTTATGATTTCCTTGATTCTTTGTAAGTAATCTCCTTGATTTGAACTTATGAGCAAGTCTGGTAACTAAGTTTTCTTATCTCCTTACAGTTTATCAAGGGTAGGGAATACTACAGGTGTGCTATGCAATGCTAAACTAAGACAATTTTCTTCACCTTGAGAAAGATGGCTTCCTGAAAATCCAATAATACTTCTTGCTTGCTTGTAAAAATTTAGCTGGTTTATAATGTTGTCAGCGGAGCCATCGAAGAGAATCCAGTCGTATTCATCAATAAGCACGATGCTATCGTGCCACACACTCATGAATTTAGCAGCCTTCATTTGTTTCTTGAGTTGTGGTTGAGTGAAAAAATAAATGCCTGTACTTTTTGCAAAGAAATTATGGTTTGAATCAAGTTCCATTGCACTAATAACTTTTTGAAATTTTTGATAATCTCTCTGCACTAAGTGCTCATTCTTGCCAACTATGATTACGGATAGCTTCGTTTTAAGAGCTATAAGAATGGCTAACGCAACGCAGATCAAGGTCTTGCCATTACCAATACCAAAATGTATTAAATGGTTTGCGTGCAAGTTTTCGCAAATATAGTTAATGCACAAAATTTGAGAACTATATAACTTAAAGCCAAGATTTTGCTGCAGCTTTTCTAAGTCATTACTCACACTTAACCTTTCATTCTGTGGCTTTGAATTGAAAGCACGAGCTAACTAGTGCGAGATATTAGCGTTCTCAAAGAGTTGAAGTAAGTCTACAATTGTTTTATCAGAGAAAGCTTCCATATTTTTGGGTAAGTGTAAAATTCTTTGAATTTCAGAGCAGTCGCCATTAAGGCAATTTTCAATAATGCTGTTGCTCACACTCACATTCTTTTCAATTTAAGCTTCTATGATTTGCTGCTGAAGCTTCTTGAACTGCTCTACTTTGCCTACCCACTGCTCGTCTCTGCTCTGCAGCCTTTATGCAATGCCTTTCATAAAGTAAACCATAGTGTTTGAATCAATAACCTCTTACTTCTGTAAGAAAGTAGCCCTAGTAATTGATATATAATCTTTGAGTGCTTCAACTGTAGGAGAGCAAGAGAGAGCACAAATTCTTACGAAGTACTCTGTGTATTCTACAGGTATGTCTCTTATTAAGTGCAAGCCACAGTCTTGCTTGAGTAGAGTCATGAAAGGCACATTCAAGATAAAGAATGAAGTAGGTATTAGCTTTTAAACTTGAGAGTCGACTGCGAATAATTACCAAGTTTAACCCATTAATTGTATAATATAGGGGAGAGTAGAATCCAATTTCTGCACTGGTGCAAGCTGTTTAGTGAATGCTGCAACTGAATTAAAGAATACAAAGTTTGCTAAACCTAGAGCTTGTCTCGTATTAGGTGAGCGTATTAATAATAAGATTGATTCTTGAATTAATTCATCTTCGATTTATACTCTTTCTCCCATATAATAACCAAGAGCAGCTAAAAGGATACGTGGCTTTGAGTCTTCATCTAAATTAATATTGCTCTAAATTAAATCCACGAGCAATGAGAACAAGTTCTTGCTTAGTTTCTGGTCACTAACGTTCTCAAAATTGCTTAGGAAGGAGAAAAGTGACTGGGTGTTTCGAGTAACTATTTCTTGCAAAATGCAAGATCTTTAATAATATTAAGAATTCTTGAAACTTTCGAAGTGCTTTATGAGAATCTCATGGCCAATGATCGAGCCATAGTTAATAAAGAGTTGAGGTAAGGGTTCTTTATTTTGATTTTAATCACTTGCAAAGCTGAGATTCGTAGCTTATTCACTCTCCTTAAGCTCTTCGATAGCAGCAGTAACATCTAGAGGCTATGATACCACGGATTTACTCTTATGGCTGTGCTTGATCTTCTTTGGCTTTTTGTTATTTATATACTTTCTCACATACTACTTAAAATCAAAAGTTTTATTATAACCTGCAAAATCCGCCTGCTACAGCAGCATTTTCAAGTTATAGTTATTTTATTGCAGAAATTCTTTAGCACGGTTGATTTTAGCGCTGTCTTGCGCATTTTAATACTCACACTTAATGCCCTTGGCTTTAAAATTTTCTTCAAAATTTCCATTGGCTTGATGATTTTCAAAAATCCAATCTGAGTTTGACTAATCGGGTGCCTCCTGCGGCACTTGCAAATCATTTATACCTTCTAAATAGAAGATAATATCGAAGATTTAAGCTTACCAGCACTCGCATTCAAAAGTTATTGAAGGCTGATTTCAGAGGTTTTCTAAAATCCAGTGGCTGGATTCATCTGATTTATGCTTAATTTTAATGATTAATTCGACTGTATTTTACTATTAAACCACTGGATTATTAAAATTTCGACTGGATTATTGATCCTTAACTATATGAAAAAACACTCTTTTGCTTATATCCTCCGGATTTATGGCTGGCTCACTGCCAAACCAAGACAAATAATGATTATTCACTATAACTCATTAAACGAGTAGCTTAGAGTTGCCTGGAGGTGGGTGGTTGAAGAGCTGTGATAAATTTTAGGAATTTTCAAGATGGGCGAAACCCAAAATTGGCTTTTTGAAAAAATGTCGAAATCCGCGGCAACTTTCGAAATTCAAACCTTTCCCCGTCCATAACTGAATAATGGCCAGTAGAAATGTGAAGACGAGAATATCTAGAAGTTAATGGCACCCGAAATCGAAAATTTGGGTCTTCAGTTTTGACCCTCAAAAATGCTTTTTGGCTTAAGCCAAAGCACTGGATTATAGAGGTCAGACCGGTATAATACTATACCAATGTTGAAAAATCTCGAGAACGGCCCCGACAACCTACTGGATTTCAAACTGCTCTGAACTTAAAATTAAAAATCACACCAATCTAATCATATTAATATAATCATATTCAAACTTTGTAAGAGCCGTGATAGTCCCAACCCTTCTTTTTGCATTCTCGAGATCGGCTCCCTCAAATTAAGTTAAATTCTGTCCTTTTTAATTTCCTTATTTATCGATATACTTAAAACTTTTTATCAACTTACAAATTCTATGAGTACATAAACCCCAATACGTATGTACACATAGAATTTGTAAGTTGATAAAAAGTTTTAAGTATATCGATAAATAAGGAAATTTAAAAGGACAGAATTTAACTTAATTTGAGGGAGCCGATCTCGAGAATGCAAGTACGGTGAAGATGCGAAAAAATTCATGATTTTATTTTGAAGCCATACTTACCAGTCTTATAGAGTTTGACATGCTGATCAAGAATATATGGGGTTTGTACCCTGTTGACCGACTAGGTGCAAAGTTTTACCGTTCACACTATTTGTGAGGGGATGCGGTTTTACCTCCACATTTGAATTAAGTTTGAATTTTTATTAATTAATAATTACTACTTTAATAATTAAACTAATAATGGAAATCAAAAGGTGAACAATTTACAATGCCTATCGCACTTTCTTTAATACCAACGCACCTCGCACCCACTCCACTAACTTCACTGCGTTTTGTGTGCACTTTGAAGAGCAACTTAAATTCTATCGATTCATGTTCTCCATTTTTTGTAAACGCACTTTTTTCATATTTTTTGCACTTATTTAAGCGCTATTTATATACACTGATGTTTGTTACACTCAAAATTAAATGCACTTGCGCTAAATGCGCAATATTAATTTACCTACACTTTATTTAATGCACGCTATATTTATATGATTTTAGTGTAAATAACATAAATACACTCTATTTAATTCACGCAAGTGATTCAGGGGCCCTAACAAAATGATATTTATTTCTAATTTTAGCTTAATCAAACTTTTCATTTTTAGAGATCATTTTTCTCTATTTTTACAGAGACATTTTATTAATTTAGCAAAAATTAATTAATTTAAAGTAAGTAAAATAAAAGTTTTATTGTTTGCTTTTTTTACTTTAAATCCTCATAATTTACAGATATCACTTAAGATTAATACAATTGTTGATAATTTTTTACAAATTATATAAGATATGGATTCAATAAAATTATTTAAACAGTAATTTCAACTTTAAAATATTATTGTTATAATTTTATTTTCAGGGCATAAATAATTTTAGCTTTAAATAAATAAATCAATTTAATAACTACAAACATTTCAATAACATGTAATTTATATTTCACTTTTCTCTATTTAAATTAATTTTATTTACTTTGATTTTTATTAAAGAGGATTAAATATGAAAATTTATTAGAAAAGAATATAAAAAAAGAAGTTTTTTTTTAATTTTTAGGAAATTAAGAATCAAAATTATAGAAATATTGCTGGCACTTGTCGGTCCAGTATATATTACTAATTAATATAGTTTACTTACTTTAGTTCATTGCTTCTTTCTCTTGGAAGTGTCAATAGCTTGTTAGTCCTACTTATTTCTGGTGATCATTTTGATTTTTGAGCTCTCTGGTGAAACAATTTGCGAGTCATCTGTATCTTCCTCAGAACTTAATTCTTCTCTCTGTCTCTTCTTGGTCTCTGATTTCTTTTACTGCTTTTACTAGTTTTGAGTGTTTTGATTCTTGTATGAATTTCCTGGAATGTATTTAAGTGAAGGTAAAACAAACTTATTGTTTTAAATATCAGGGAGTTTTAATTACTATTCTGCCAACTATTTGAAGTCTGCCCAAAAAGTTACTTGATCTAAATACTGTTTCTACTGATAAATTAAACGAAACATATTGAACAATATCTTATCAGTTTTCCTTTGATTCGATTCACATACTCTAATACTGTAGAAAATATTAATAGGCCCAAAATGTTAAAGAATTAAATCCTGCTAATTAATTTCATCTGCTGAATCTGAGAGGTCTTAAATTAATTTCTTGTTATGTTTTGTAATTCTAAAAATGTTACTGTCTTAGTTGAAAAAATACCATTCACTTTGATATCTTTTAATGACGATAAAGTCGTGTTTATCATTTTCAGAAGTCCAAATTAAAATTGGGGATTTGTTTTAATTTTACAAAAATTCAATAAGTTTACCCTCAAGTAGAGAACTGTCAAGCAATTCAAATCGTGATTTTGCTTCAAATTTTTGCAGCTTATATGTTTAAAATGTACTATTATGAATTCCACCAAGGAAGTTATCTGGATCAAACATTTTGTTGCGAGAGAGAGAGAGCTCAATAATTTCTGGATTTCTCAAATTCAAGATTGCATGTTGAATTGACTGTTCTAAAGAAATAAAATAAGTTTTGCCCATCATCATATTCAGTGCGTGAAAAAATTAAGAAAATTTATTAGGTTGTTTGAATAAAAGTGGTTAAATATTCTGTAATGTATTGAAGGATTCAGAAGTTATTTCTGACTTGGTTTATTTATCATAAAATTCACCTCTTACATACTTTTGTGAATATTTGAGGATGTTTTAAAATAACTTTTCAGGGTTTAGAGAATACAAGTGGGAAACCATATCTGGATTTCTGCTTATTGAGAATTTATGATTTGGTTGTACATCCAGTTTAAAATTTATATAACGCTCAATTTGATTTTACTATAGCCTAGGTTATTGATTAATTTGGTTAGGTGGATTCTAACCTTAATTTTAGGCTTAATTTTAATTTTGCTGATTAATTTATTACTGTTAGGGAGGATTGGCTGGTGGTATATTTGGAGGGGCTTAAACTTGTTATTCAACAACTACTACGTCTTAATCTTGTTCATTTTTGACTTCTTCACTTTAACCAACACCCTCGAATCCCTTTTAAACAATTTCACTGCGAACATTTTGTTATAAAGAAGGTTAAGTATTCTGATTAGAGTAGTTGTAACTCCTAAACTAAGGCGCACAAGCCTTGCACAAATTTCCTGCTCTACAGGTAGTTTAATTTTCACAATTCATTAGAAAGGTCTGAAAGTTTATAGTATAAAAAATTATTTATTATTTATTTTTATTCATTCCTTAAATAGTCATTTCTAAACATTCCAAATTTTAGAGCAAAGTTTCAAAACTAACTTTGATAATTTTTAGAGTAACCAATTTAAAGAAACCAACTTTAGTTTAAATAAAACTGTAAAATTTGATAAAATTTGACTAGAATACTTGTAAATAATTAATAAAAATTATCTATTTTTTAATTTTTTAAAGTAAAATTTACTTTATTTATTAACAACTTTTCTCTTATTTTTTTAAATACTTTATTTATTTTATATTTATTTAACGCTAATACTAACAAAATATCAATAATTTTTAAGCTATTATATTTAAAGATTATTCATGATTTTTTCAAAAATGCATGGTGAGTAGCTGTAATAGTGATAAAATCCATTGATATTTTTATACTTTTTGGATTTATAAAAAATAATTAATTGAAGATTAAATTATAATAAGTTTAAACTAATAAAAATCTAGTATTAAAATAAAAATAGAATAATTGTATTTATATAGATAAAATTGCATTTTTTATTATTTTTATTATAAAGGAAATTTTAGCATAAAATATTGTAATAATATTTTGATACTCATTAAAAAGTTTATAACTAAGGTACCTTACTTATATTAAACTTATATATAAATTTTAATTAAATTTGAAGTAAATATATTGAATATTCAAATATTTTTAAAGACATTATTTTACATAATATAAAATAGGACTTAGATTTCATTGATAATATTGTTCTCAAATAAATAATTTCAAATGCAACGTAATTAATTTCAACATTTCTATTTAAATATTTAAGAATTTAGTTTGTTCTAACTAACAAGAAGTTTATATATAAGTGATATAAAGAATTGAATACACTATTACATAATATACTGAAATAATTATAAGGGTCTTAATATCAAAGTCTTTAATATTAAAATATAAATATAAAAAATATTAATTAAGTTAACTTTATTTATTACTAATAATGGATGCTAGACTTATAATTAAAGCTAAAGTTAAATTTAATTTATTTAACATTGATCATAGGAGTTTGATCTCTAAGCTAAGCATTTTAAAATAACTAAAAATTTTGATTGAATTAAAGTCAATATTCAGCACTAAGGTTAGTTATTTTAAATATTCAAAATTAAAAATAGTCATGTAAATAATCATAAGCTAAGCTTATGATTAATCTCCTATTTTATAAGTAACAACAAATTTTATAATTTATTGAATTGTTTAACTTTTAATATACATATATAATAATCAATGAATTGAAATTTTTTTCACATAATGGTTAAGGGAAGAAAATTAAAGAGATATTTATTGTATAATTTTTATTAGAAAGTAGTATTTTAGTTATGATAATATTTTATTATAGCATTCATATTTTAGTAATAGACTTTATTTATTGCAAATTTTATAAACTTAGGTTTACTTTTCTTAGCTATTTTTCACATTGATTTGTATTTTAAATATTCTAAGTCCTTATTTTCTAGGTAAATTTATATAAATAATCGAGACTCATGACTGAGGTTATAAATTATAAGCATACATTTATTAAAAGTTAGAAATAATATTTTAAGATTTACTTTCATTTCGGCTGTTTAATAAACTAACTAGGTGCCTCCTGCAAAACCCTTTTAAAAAATTTATACCACATTATATTTTATGTTAAGTTTTAATTTCTAATAAACCCTTAAGTTATAAAATACTATCTTATAATAAGTTATATATAGATAAATTATGTTATTAATTATATAGCAAGGTCAATATTCTAAATATTTTCAGAGAAATAATATTATAAATTCTGAAATTTTGACTAAATTTCGATTACAAATATTGGCTTTCCTAGTTTTTAAGTCAATAAGCATTTTTATATTTTAAAGTCTACTCTTCATTACTTTAGCTTTAATTATTTGAATGGTAAAAATGCAATTTTAAATTAAACTGAATGTAAAAAGAATACTTATCTGTAAAATTTTACTTATCTAAGCACCTTTTATTAACATAATTGTATCTTAAAGCAATGAAATATAAAAATATGTTTTGCTAGTGTGGAAATCTATAGCACCCATTTTTATAATTAAAACTATAAATTAGTTATAAATAGACTTTATATTGCTTAGGACCCTATAAATTTGGATTAATATTGAAATATATGAAGGGTAAGTCAATTCTATTATTTGTTATAACTGAAATTAATGAAATAATTGCATAGGATTATTAACCTT
>ARYC01022254.1:0-16523 GCA_000711775.1 Oxytricha trifallax
TTGATTTTAATCACTTGCAAAGTTGAGATTCGTAGCTTATTCACTCTCCTTAATCTCTTCGATAGCAGCAGTAACATCTAGAGGCTATGATACCACTGATTTACTCTAATAGCTGTGCTTGATCTTCTTTGGCTTTTTGTTATTTATATACTTTCTCACATACTACTTAAAATCAAAAGTTTTATTATAAGCTGCAAAATCCGCCTGTACAGCAGCATTTTCAAGTTATAGTTATTTTATTGCAGAAATTCTTTAGCACGGTTGATTTTAGCGCTGTCTTGCGCATTTTAATACTCAAACTTAATGCCCTTGGCTTTAAAATTTTCTTCAAAATTTCCATTGGCTTGATGATTTTCAAAAATCCAATCTGAGCTTGACTAATCGGGTGCCTCCTGCGGCACTTGCAAATCATTTATACCTTCTAAATAGAAGATAATATCGAAGATTTAAGCTTACCAGCACTCGCATTCAAAAGTTATTGAAGGTCGATTTCAGAGGTTTTCTAAAATCCAGTGGCTGGATTCATCTGGTTTATGCTTAATTTTAATGATTAATTCGACTGGATTTTACTATAAAACCACTGGATTATTAAAATTTTGACTGGATTATTGATCCTTAACTATATGAAAAAACACTCTTTTGCTTATATCCTCCGGATTTATGGCTGACTCACTGACAAACCAAGACAAATAATGATTACTCACTATAACTCATTAAACGAGTAGCTTAGAGTTGCATGGAGGTGGGTGGTTGAAGAGCTGTGATAAATTTTTGGAATTTTCAAGATGGCCAAACCCAAAATTGGCTTTTTAAAAAAATGTCGAAATCCGCGGCAACTTTCGAAATTCAAACCTTTCCCACCATAACTGAATAATGGCCAGTAGAAATGTGAAGACGAGAATATCTAGAAGTTAATGGCACCCGAAATCGAAAATTTGGGTCTTCAGTTTTGACCCTAAAAAATGCTTTTTGGCTTAAGCCAAAGCACTGGATTATAGGGGTCAGACCGGTATAATAGTATACCAATGTTGAAAAATCTCGAGAACGGCCCCGACAACCTACTGGATTTCAAACTGCTCTGAACTTAAAATTAAAAATCACACTAATCTAATCATATTAATCTAATCATATTCAAACTTTGTAAGAGCCGTGATAGTGCCAACCCTTCTTTTTGCATTCTCGAGATCGGCTCCCTCAAATTAAGTTAAATTCTGTCCTTTTAAATTTCCTTATTTATCGATATACTTTAAACTTTTTATCAACTTACAAATTCTATGTGTACATACGTATTGGGGTTTAAGTAAGGGGATCAAAACCAAATATTTATTTGTAAAGAGTCATGGAATAGCTTAAAAAGTCCTAATATTTCAAGCAAGATAATATTGTTAACTAAATCTAATATAGAGCGTAAAGCTAGAATTCTCTTACTTCTTAGATAGTGATTTTAATGTAGAAGAGTAATTAAAAAAAGAAAATTGATACTTTATCGTATTTAAAAATGTTGCGAACTGATCTTAAAATTAAGAGGAACGCATATATGTGCAACGGTAAGGAACATAAATTTAAGACTATTAAAATAAACGTTCATTAATATTTAAAAAGTAAATTCATATTCAAATTTTAACACTCACTTTTAATAATGCTAACTAAATTTGCATTTTAATTATGTGTTTATTTTCAGTTTTATGGCAGTTACTATGTTTTATGCTTAAAATAGATTTCATTAAAATTTAAAAGTATATTTATTTGAAAAATTAAAAATTCTTTCTATTAATTTCATTTATAAGAACACTTAACAGGAATATAAATTTTCTTAACAGAGTTAAATTAGGACGAGTAAAGTGCATTAAAGATGTATTTCCATCAATTATTATCGCTTATTATTTAACTCCTTATTGTTTTGATCTCGCAAATTATACATAAAAAATATTGCTTTTTTTAACTTAAACAAATCTTCAATAATTTCTAATCCTTATGGCAAATCCCGAATTTTAATTGATTTCTCTTTTATTCAGTCAAAATAGCATTAAAATCTTAAAGTGTAAAGAAATATATATTTATACTAACTTTAAATATTTATTTAAGAAATTTGTCATATTTATAAAAGAATTACATATTATTGTAAATTAATGTTCAAAACTCATTTATTTTTGCTAATTAAACCCATAATTTATATTAATATTTTTAATTTATATCTATAAATATATTTAATTGGTTGGAGTATGAATTAGAAATGAAGTTTGCTTTTAATCATTATTAAGTTTCATTTATTGTTAAATATTAGCATGAATAATTTTCAAATAAATTTCTAATAAAAGTAACAAATCTTTAAAATTAACAAACTTCTATGCATAAAATAAATTTTTTAACTAAAAAATGAAACAATGTAAAAATTTTATATCATTTTATCAAAAAAGAAATAACATTTTTAAATTAACTTTTTTACAAAACATATTACAAATAAATGTATAAATTAATAATAAAAGAAATGGACTTAATTTCTCCTTGAGCCCAGCTCATATTTAATATAAATCAATATAATTCAAAAAGAAATTCAAAAGAATAATTTTATTTGGGTTTTAAAAATGACTAAATATATTATTCATCATATTTTTAGAATTTAAATATCAACTCTGCATCTTTTTTGACTGATTACAAAATTTTGCAGGCCGTATCGCCTTGTAATAAATACCAAAAGTAGAGATATCAACCCCCTCTTTTTGAATAAAATCCTCACTTTTTAGAATATCTTTATTCGGGTATAGTCTAGCCCATGAATTTAAAATTGTAAAGTGAGATTTAAATATAGTCTCATATAAATAGATAATAATTTCTTTGTGAATAGGCTTGAATAACTAATGGATTTGGCTAAGTTTAAGAAACCTAAATTAAAGATTTTTTGAATTCTAAAACCTTTTTGAGGCTGTAGCTCTTTAAAGCTTTACACCATGAGATAGGTACATTCTCATACTAGAAGGAGAAATCTTTTTCATCTGGAAATTTTTTATGAAAAATCTTAGCTTGATAAACTAAAGATTACAATTATAGTTCAGCCTTTGTTTTTATGCTAACTACATAGTTGAACTAAAGAAATATTAAATTTTAATTTTCGTTTATTGTACATTTGAAATAAAAAAGACTTGTTAAATTTCTTAAAGTATACTTTCTATTAACATTTTAATAATATACATATAGTTTGCTAATTTATCTATAGATTAAATAATTAAATCTAGAATTTTGAGGATCTTAATTAAAAAAAGATCAATTATTTTTAATTAAGATTCTGGTTTTTATACTTATAAAATTTACGAATATAATTTTTAGTTTAAATTAATATTTATGGATTTAATTGCTAAAAAATTCTGTAAAATTAATTCTTATGATTAATAAAGACCACTAGCTGAACTTTAAATAAGAATATGCTTGAGTTAAAAGAATTTAGTATAATTTGTATTTTACAAATATTTAATTTTAAAGCCTCATGATTCTAATAAGACTTGAAATAAGAGTAGATACAGAAGAAAATAAATAGAATAGTGAAAAAATACTTACTAGTGGTAGGTTGAGGAGTCTTTAATATATTGTTGGATAAAAAAGTAAAAGATGCCTTAAAGTAATTTTAATTGGTAGAGATATTTTTCGTATTAAAATTAAATGATCCTACTAATGTTTTTAATATTGCTTAAATCAATTTTAATTTCTGATTAGTTATTATTTTTCTTTAATCAATATATTATTCTAATGTTTTATATTCTAGCAATTAAACTTTATTTGTTTATTCTTAACGCCTTATTTTCAATCTTAAATGAATCATGGGGTTTTATATTATAATAAGAAAGAAGTATTTTTCATAAAAATAAATTTGTAAACTTAAAAGTAAAAGTATTATTGCAACATATAATAAATTAATAAATTAAAAAATAATTAAACTAAAAATTGTGATTTTTAAAGTAGCAGTTATAAACATGAGGAAAATAAATTAATAAAGAGTAACTAAAGAATATATATATGACATTTATTGGTGAAACTTAAGATCTGTTTTGTACAAATCTATGATTTTAATGAGATACTACCCCTTATTCAATATTAATTCTTAGTTTCTACTTTATTAATATTGTACTTTACTCCTCTCTCTTTCATGTATAGATTTGAAATAAAACCCATCTTAAACTTATTTTTTAATCATAATTATCATATTAGCTAATCTTCACTCTTCTGCTATAGATATCCATCATTTTCTGCCATCTATATTATAATTCGTAAGCCGCCCTCATCTATTTCATAGTACAGTTTAATTTTGATTTCACAACTCCAAACTAAATTTTCACATAACTACTAAACAGTTATAAATAGCCATCCCGACACCCAACTACTTCTCTCAATTGTCGTTTAAGGCGATCTTATTCTTTGGGTTTCTCATCTTTTCCATATTTCTATTGTATATAACCGTATTTATCAATTCTTTATATTAAATATCATGTAGACTCCTCAAATTTATACAATACTTTGCAGATATCTGGAGTTCTGGCTCTTCTGATAGTTCAAAGTCAAAATCATTCTCATCTAAAAAGGAATCACTCCGCAATTCTCTTATTATGCTGCTTTATTACTTTTATTTTACTTATCACTCTTTCTATATTGCAAATTTAGACTTTTCTTATCAACATCTCAATTATTATTTTACTGAACTAAATGTAAACTCTGAACTGTATTTATGTAAAATTCTTACTATGACTATGCGACTAAATTATCTTCAGTTGGATTTAAATTCCAAACCTTAATTATTTTTTACTTGCCAAGCAATTAACTGAATTAAATATAATTTATACTACCAAAATTGTCATTTTATTTTATTCTATTCTATTATAATAATGAGTACTCCTTAATTTTTCAAAAATTATATCTTGTTATTATTCCTCTTCCTATGTTATTATTTCTAGAAATGAAATTTTATACCTTTCTTCTCCAATCTTTCAATATAATTTGGATACTTTTCCTTCCTTTTATCTTCTTATTATTTTTTATTTTTAATTCAAATTATTTCATTATAAATCTCATACTTTACATTTATATTTATTATTAAAGTTAAATAATCTTGAGAAACTTGCGAGTCTTAGTGATTTTAGTCCACGATCAATTTTTATGAATAAAATTGTTATGACTTAAATCTTGAACTTAATTGCACTAAAACAATATAATAGCATTATAGGTGTCCATTAAGTTCTTGGTTAGAAATAATTTTTTCACTTCATATAACTTTCTTATATTTCTATTTATAATTGGAGCTTTTATTATAAATATAGCTCTGCAATTATCTCGTTTTATTTAGGTTTATCAGCATTGAACTAACGATTGAATATAGTCAATTGTATGTTTATCTTTGAGTAAGAACATTCCTCATTAATACTTTTAGAATTTTCTTTGACGTCCTTAAATATGTACTTTGTTACTTAATCTCTATTCCTTCAATATTATTTATCTTAATACACTGTTCTGCTACAAATAGGGATGTGTTTATCAACTGATCAGACTTTATTGGCCATCTTTATTGTTTCTCAGAAGCTTGGTAGTTTCACTTAATTAATCTTAATAAGAATTATTAAAAAATATATAAATCCCCATTGATCAATTAAGAAATGAGAATTGGGGTTGAGAACAATTAAATTTAAAATTAATTATTATTGGTGTATAATTATGTTTGGTCTAATTATTAAAACTATTGGCTCGATTAATTGTCCTTATAAAATAACCCAATCAGGGTGTGCAAATATAATTTCAGCCAATAATTATTAATTTTTAATTTAATTGTTCTTAACTCCAATCCTCAAGTCTTAATTGATCTATGGGGTTTTATGTTATGTGACTTAAGGTATAGAGTGTTTAAACAAATCCTTAAACCAAAATATTTCAAATTTTCAATTACTCTCTCTCTTTAAAATTTTCCTAAACCTTTTGCTTTTCTCTGGAAAGCTAAATTTAGGAATGAAATTTCAATTAAATTATTTTAGATTTCTTAAACCATTCTTATACCTTGGTTAACATGAATGACAGTTAATTCAAATGAGCTGCTACTTTTATAAATTTCGTCTACAAACTTAATTTTATTAACTCTGTAAATTTTCTCTATTTAATTTAACGTTAGCTGAGTCCACTTTGCTTTTCCTTCTTATTTAATTATTAATATTAGTTTACCTTTCAAAGATCAATTCGTAAAGTTTTGTGATAGCCCTTTTTAAGATTTGATTAATGATAAAGTTTTAAGCTTTAAAGAAGGTCCACATCAAGATATGCCTCTATGCTATAATTTCCCTCTCTCCAGAAATTTGCTGAAGTGCAAGTTGTCAGCAATTTGTCAGCATCTGGTGATTTTTAAAATAAATTTCTCCTAATCTTTTACTTAATATATGATCTTAGATTCCTTTATGTATTCTTGAAATATATACTCATCTTGGGTATAATGCAATTTTTTATACTCGCAACTTGTATTATCTACTCCCATTTTATTCTGATCCTATCATAAAAAATCGTCAATACCAATTGTCTTTGAGTGTTATTTTCTCTTATAATTTACAACATCTCATATTTGCAAAATCTTTCAACAAATTTTTCATTTATCTTTTCTGCTTCAAATTCAAAATTAATCCAAATTACTGCATTTCATCCTATTTTCACTACTGTCATTTATTAATATAACTTTTACTTAAAATTTATTGAAAACTAAATTATTCTTTAACTTATTCTTTAAAAAGCAATAATCCATGTCATCTAATTGCTTATTTCCATTGCATCTTAGCAACTTGCCTTGTTAATACCTGCTCTTTTCATTTTGACTTCTTAATAGTTTGTTGATAAAACAGTTTTAAGTTTGTTTTTTTAGATCAAAATGGTTTTAGTTCTTCCTCCTCCTGAATGAATGTCTTCTTCACTACTTTCTTCCTTATGATATTCTTATTATACTTTCTCTATCTTAATGTTAGAAGCTATCAATCTAAAATTTACTATCTGTCTTACTGGTATCATTTTGTTGTTACTTGGTCATAGTTGGTATGTTTTCCTATTGATTTTTTAAAGTTTTTATGCATTTTATTCAAATGGTTTATTTTATTAAAATTCCACTTGCTCTGTCATAAATTCATTGAGACCTTTTTTTTATTCATAAGGACAGGCTCCTACTTTGTGAAAATTAAAATCTTCTTTATATTAACAGCATATCTTTTCAATAATATTATAGTATATTCATAATTTCTTATTCTTCGTCGTTTTATATAATGGAATTTTATGCTGTAATTAAATGTAATTGAAATTTTTCTCCTCTCACTGTCTTTACAATAAACTCTCTTAGTGTTTTGATGGTATAAAAAACAATTCAATGTTTGTTTAGCAATAACATAGTACCATTTAAAGAAAATGCACAGGGTATATATTTATAATTTATTTTAATATTTTTAAAAGCTGTGCGTCCATGAGTCGTATAGTGGGAGGACTTTTTATAAAATTTTTATCTCTTACCAACTAGTCCTGTCTCTTTATTCGTACATTTCTCTCCTATGTTTTATGCTAGTATCTAAAACGAATATCACTAAGCTTTTTATATAGTGTTTGCTCTGGTTTATTACTTTCTGATTTTTGTAAATCTCACTAACCTAACCTTAATTTTTTTTAAAAAGATATTAAAATTAAAATCGCTAACTTTTATCTCTCTGAATAATGTATCTGTCTAATTCTTTTATATTTATTTTGAACTTAGTAGGATTGATTACTAAATACTTCAATATTTGAATTGATATATAATTTAATTATCTTCTCTTATAAATTTATGTGCATTTAAAAACAATTTGTTTTTCCCCTCTATTTTAAAACTCTGAATTCTTTTCTTATCAGTTAGATGCTTACTTTTCTCCACGTTTTCCCAATTTCTTTATTTCTAAATATTAAACGTTGTTATTTTAATTTATTAAAATAATTTTTAACATTTATATGGAATGTATTTTGAATATTTAACCATAGGTTCATTATAAATTATATTTACTCAAATCAAGATGAGCATTACCTAAAACATAAAAAAAATCTCACAGCATATATTGATGAATATTTATTGATAAGTACTCTTGCTTAAGGACATTTTATGCATAGAATAGCATTTTCTATAATAATTATAAGGAATTGTAATTAAAGATACATATTTATTTTTCAAATATGGTTTAGAAATTAAAAGGAAATTTTTTTCTATGCCAAGATTAAAAAAGTTTAATTAAAGTCTTATTTTCATAAATCAGGAACATCTTTTATAAAAAAAAAATACGAGCATATGTTTTATTTTTGACTTAATAATTTTAGAAAATTTTATTTATTAAAAAGTCACAGAGTTTATTGATGGGTTCCCTTCCTGTCTTGTCTTATGATATTCAAAAATTGGGGATACTTCTTGGTATGAAAACAATAATTAAATTATAGTAATTAAGTTTCAAGAAATTTAGCAGATACTTATTCTCTGGCAAGCTTCATTAAAATAGTTAGGAGTTAATGAGGAATCTCAAATTAAATTTAACATATCACTATTTATACCAAAATAAAATTATCAATCTTAGTTGGCGTAGACATACTGAAGTGATTTGACTTGGCAATCATGATGACAAAAAATCATAAAACAACCACTCTTCTCATTCGATTTAACCCTGAAATCGAGATGTTTTACTCACTGAGCATACCAAGTAATGAGTTATTAGAGCTTGCAATGATCTGTTTAGTTTAAACAATTAGGGAGAATTAAGTGAAAATTCATACCAATCCCACTTCTGCTAAAATTTTAGTCTTTATCCTTTAGATGTGGTTGCTTAAGCACTTTTACATAATTTTGGATAAAATGTCTAATTGTTGAATTCTATGATCCTCGAAATCTCTTTGTTGAAGGCTAAGCACCACCTCAATCATGCTCCCTATTACCTTGGTACCCAAAATCATGCTAGGCTCCTCAACTATGCAGGGAGTCCATATAACGATCAGTCTTCTCGAGGAGTGTAAAAGCTATCAGATTAAACCCCGCAGACTGGCACCTAATGCTATGAACTTGACAACCTTATCGTTATCATAAGCACTTAGTATTGTGGAAAAATTAATTGGTTAGCTTAGGATGTACGTCCACTCCAATCACCTTATCCGATTAATTTATTTCTTATTTAATAATTTATTAGCTTCATTAATAAAATTAACTTCAACTTTCATTATTTATATTGATTATTTTTAAGTACATCATTCAATTAAATTTATCTTTTCTTCTGAATACAATTTTCTTTTACATAATATTCATGAATTGGAATGTTTCTCATAAATTTGTGTTAATTTAATTAGATTAATTTTATTAGCTGTAATCTAAATTTTAGGCATCCTATTTCTTTGCTAATTAATTCTATAAAAACTATTATATATTAATAAATTATTATATATATTAGATCTATGTTTTAATTCAAAATCAATAAAATAAATACTGAAATAAGACTTACTAAGAAACTTGCAGAAAGCTGGGAAACACTTTCCTATTCATGGAAAATATGTTTAAATTTTTATATTTTTAATTTAAATAGTATTATTAGTTTTATCTTAATTATCAATACTTTGAATTATCTAATACTAATTAAAATATTTTTTATTTATAAAAGAGATATAGTCATTTAAGGATATTTTTTAGATTAAAAATTCAATTATAAAACAGTTTTATCAGCAATGAATAATTTATATTAAGTGAAAAATAAAATTAATAATTAATGTTTTTTGTTAAAAAATATAAAAGTCTTTATTTCTATTGTTTTTGTAATTATTATTGGTTAATGAGTCTCTATTAATGAGCCAGTTTGTTTAAGTGACAATGATTTCTGAATAATTTATAAATATCCCACAAATTCTACCACAGTGTATATTAATCTCAATTGAGGAAACAAATCTTATCATTTGGATTCATGATGAACCACAAAAAGGCAGTTCTGCTTAAGTCGTGTTTATTTGTTCTCTATCCTGAAGTTATGACTACCTTTTTGAACACTGACTTGCCTTGAGCATGGCTTTTATAGAGTGATCATATGAGGGTGGCATCTCTAATTCTTGTATTAGAAGCATGCAAATTTTTTAAAAGTCCTCTATTTTTCTTTATTTTCATCAATTTTCTCAGGAGAGTTATGTTAACCAAATATTGCATTCATGTTTTAATCCAAAGAGCTACTACTTGATAATAATTTACAATAGTAATAAATAGTATAATTATTATTGAGTACTTGAATTGTAGAAATTGGAAAATATAAAAGTGATAATTCAAATAAATATTCGCCATCAATTTGCTATTCTTTTAAGTTCAACTAAATTGTTAAAAGATTTATATTAATAAATTTTATATTTAAAATTTATTATTTTATCAAAATTTCTTTGCAATTCAAATTCTTTATGCTATATAATTTTAATAATAAATAGCTCCATCAAGTTTTTTAATTAATTTCTATGTCCTAAGGATAAATTAATTAATTTAACTGATAAAGAGTCATCAGACAATTAAGGGACAATTTGGATAGATGTCAGAAGTGAAAGTCGAGAATAAAAAGAAATAAATAACAAAATTCAAGAGAGAAGGTCAAGATTTAAAATAAGACATCTTAATTTATTAAAGTATTTCATAATACTCAAGAATTCGCTATTTATGGGATATATACAGACATCAAGGGTTGTATGCTTCAGCATTCATATTAAAAATTTCATTGCAAAGCTGTTCTGGCTTAATTAGTTTCTTTGCTGCTTGAAAGCACTTTAATTTTGAGTAGCCAAGTAACTCGCTTTGATATTCTCAAGATTATCTTCAATTTCTTTGTTTTTCACAATATATCATGATTTATTATTATTATTAAAAAGTAAATAAATGTGTTATCTTGATTAAGGCATCTGTGAAGAGCATTGACAAATTGAGATCTCCTTAAAGCTACTATATCTTTATTAGATCGATATTTCTTTTGGTATAAGCATTGCATAAAAAGAATAATTTGATGCACGCTCGGGTTCAAAGGTGAGAATCAAGTCAAATAATAGTGATCTGTCTAAGTATACTCAATCTAGCTCTTCATGCAAGTTTTACATCATAGTTGAAGAATCTATTTGGAAAATCGAGGTAATATTAGATTTTAAGAGCATAAATTTTTGGCATTTAAGGCATTTTTATTCCATGTTTTCTTGTATACTATAAAAGCAGTTACAACAGTAAGTGAGTGATAAAGTCTTTCTCAGCTCTGATAATCATCTAATATAAGTATTTTTTAGCAAAAAATATTGACAATTGTATGAAGGAAAAAAAAAATTTCTTAATTTTTGCATTTCTAGGCAAGTTCTTCTATATTGATACCATTAGGTCACTTTTTTCATTAGTTTAAAAGGTTAGGTGGCTTTAACTCTTGATGAATATGAATTTTAATTCTTAAATATACTCCTTTATTAAAACTAGAGGGATGTTTTTTATTTCTAATAAATTTCTTTCAACAAGATCCAACATTTACATGTAGATTTTTTACAAGTATGATGACTATTCATGAATAGTTAACTTTTTAAGAAATTCAGTGGCTATATCTAATAAATGAAAATCAAGACTGATAAATTTCTTCAAGTTAGATGGAAACAATAATGATGATAATAGCTTAAATGAAAAGAAGATGGATTTTTTATTATAAATTTTTTTAAGATCAAATGGAATATTTAATCACTATTAAGTTATTTATGAGAAACATTACAGATTAAATTTCAGAATAAATTATTATATAATACGGCTTTCCTACAATGAAAATTTTGATGTAGTTTAAGATTTGTAATCAATTTTAAAGAAGGCAAGCAATAATAACAAAAAGAAGGCTAAATTAAGTCTCAAAGCAATCTGGTATTAAAGCTAAAATACGAATATAAATAACAACAAAGTTTAGAATATTAAAGCTCTATTGATCGAAGTTAGAATTTAATTTTAATGCATTGAAAGCGAAGTTTATCGAAATTCAAAGAGTGAAAGATTAAATTCCAGTATTTAGCTTGCGTAATCAGCTTAATAATCTATTTTTCAAAAAGTGCTAAAGTAATTATGGATAAATAGTATTTAAAAATGCTTAAAATAGCAGAATGTTACTTTATTATATTATCACATAAATTGATTACTTAAAATAAATTAAAAGAGTCAATTGTAAGAAGCTTTACCGCAAAGCATATCAAAGTATTATTGATATGATATTACTTGATACTTAGCCTGTATAAGTTATTTATATATAAAACAAAGATTTGAAAAATATTTTGCATGATGCAATAAAATAATTATTAGGAATTTCTAATAATGAGTTCATGAAGGCATACGAATAAATCAAGTAGATTTCAACTTTTAATAACATTAGTAGAAGTAGTAGTATTTAATTGAAAAAGATATTATGCAACACATTATTTGTGACAGCAAAATAATTATCAATATTGATGGATCAAATTTTAAAGAATCATACTCTAGACGTAAAATGTGGATTGTTTATGTTAATAAAGAGTTTTATATTGTTAGAGACTTAAATAAATTTATTTGATTATTGAAGTGTCAAGCACAGGAGAACTATTTGTATATAAATCATGAAAGAACAAATCAATGCTTTTATATTTATTTTAAATGGAAACTATTAAGGCCTAGAAGTGATTAAATAAGATTAAATACATAATATTCAATAATTATATATAAAAATACAGATTGCAACTTTATGATAATTTAAGAGTTAATTCTATATAATTAGAATTCAATCAACAAAGTAATTATGTATTCAATATTGTAGGAATCAATTCGAAATTGGGGAATTATTATAAGTTAAATTAATAATTAATTGAATTGTAGTAGTTTAAGTTGGCTAAATTTAACTGCCACAAATTTAATTAATTATTAATTTAATTAAAATTTATATCCCAATTCCGAATGAATTCTTAAAAAAATGAAATATGAGCCTAAAACTCCCAAAATTAATGAGCTTCTGCCAAAAAGACAAAAGATATATTTTAATCTGAACTGAATTCGATTTTTTAGCTTACTTGGATTTTTTAGTTACTTTAATTAAATATAGTGTTCAAAATATATTATACTGTGATAGAGAGCATTTTATAAAAATCATGAAAATTTAAAAAGCAATTTTAATTTATATCCAAAAATAATAAATGAAGTCCAAGGCTCTTAGTTTTAATTATCAGATTTTTAACTCCATTTGTCGTTAAAATTCCAAAGAGACTTTATTTAATTTTTAATTAATCTGATCATAAAATTTGAATTAGTATGGTTCCCATTAACTACCTATAATCTTTAAATTATTAAAATTTGGAATAAAAATAGAGATTAAATCTTTAAAAAATATAAGAGTTTTATAGAAGTAAGTTTGATAAATTAATAAAGTTTAGAGGATGATGGATGTTACTGTTAAAAATTAGAATGAATATAAGCATAACAAAATAAGATTAAGCAAGGCGTTATTTTAATCAAGTTTTATCAAAAGTTAAAAATCAATTTAGAACAGGATTTATGACTAAAATTATTTATTAAAATGTAATACTTTAAACTTCAAAATTAACGAATAAATTTAATTTTCAATAGTAAAAGTAGCTGAATTTACATTTTAGTTTCTTTCATAATTTACCCTAAATTAGACATCTTTTTGGCTTATATTGAATAAATGGCAATCAGATTATTTAAAAAAATTAAGCGATTTTGCATAATTATTAAATTAAAAAATATTTTTTATTTATTTACTTTTTCCAAATATTAATTTGTTGTTTTCATATCTATCACATTTTTTATGGAATATGTATAAAAAAATAGGTATATTTTCAATAATTTAGTTTTAAATTCACTTAAAAGCATTTTAATAAGCATTTGTAAAAGGCATAATTTACAATTATAAATCCCTAAAGATAAAAATATTTACACTTTTATTTCTAAATAAATTAATATTACATGAGAAATGTTCTGCATATCTAAAAGAATTTAAATATGGGAGAAATGAGAAATTAATACACAAACAAATACCATGAGCTAAATATATATATAGGAGAGATAATTTATTTATACAAAAGCTTAATTAATAAATTAGGCAAATTAACATGCAAATACTAGGAGTATAGCAGGATGCTTAAGAGTGGAGGCATTGAGAGTATTAGCAAAAGAGATGTCATGTAATTCCTACTATTGCAAGAGCTACCCTTCTAATACTGTAAGCCCTCATGCGATTCATGGCCAGGATTTTATTCCTTATTTTTTGCATGGCATTTTCAGTTTGAGGTCTTTGCTCTTGATTGTGACTCTTCAACAAATACCACATTCTACACTTAAGGATCTCGATGGCAGAATTTTTACGCTATTCTCCGAATGTTGACAGACATGTAGCTTTTCAAAATAGAATTCTTAAACATGAAGCTAATAGGGACTCCATTGCTTTCTCAGCTGTAAGAAATAGTATAGCCTCTTCATATGTTTTGCGGCCTCTATCTGCTCTCTAGTCTACAGTAATGGTTTAATGGGCTTCTTCAGAAAAAGATCAAAATACTAGGGAATTCAGGCATTTTAAGACTTTCGGTTTTGCAAACGAAGTTAGGGGAAACCTTCGAATGGGGGCTACCAGTGGTTCCACGCGATTCACCATGCAAAGACGCAGGTAGATGGAGTCTCAGACTATGACATCAATCCCAGGATCCGAGATAAACAAACATCTTTGTTTCTCATGCTATACCATAGCCAATTAACCAGCCACCTTACTCATGTTTTTGTGTTTAATCTTGGCTACAGTCACGCGCTTCTTACATTTAGATGCTTTCCTCTTGCTCTTTGCCGCTTTCTTCTGGTGGTAAATTGAATTCCTCTCTGATGCAGTAGATCAGCTTTGGCGCTTTCCTAATGGATTAATTAGGCTTTCGAAAAAGATGTACCCCTTGACGTTAGATAGGCTGAGGATCCCTGAAGCACTATCCATCTAGCTGTAAGCCTTTTAGCATCTCATAAAATGAGGATCCCATCCACTCTCGTGCTTCAAAGCTACAACGTAACATCTTCGCGCCAAAAGGAACATGCTCAGATGTCAGGACTGTCAATGCTGAGATATGCTCGGGTATCAGGCAATCCAAGACCTTATATCTCTCTTAATCTAGCAATCTTAGTGTTTAATACGAGTAGATTCAGCCCAAATGTGTTCGCAATATCATGCCCATCTCACTTGCAATACTATAAGGAATCAGATGAACAACCCTAATACTCACCTTCCTACTCCATAAAACTTTTCAAGTATAGTAGACATCAAAAGAGAGAGTCACATAACTGTTAAACCATACAAAGCTACTGGTTCTCTATGGCAGGCATGCAATGTCGATGCTAGTAACGATATTACAGTGAATGGCAAATAGGCTCCTGTCTCATCCTTATTCTCCCCATTCCTTATGGCTTACAACTGCACCTGATATGCTTAGACATGCTACAGCAGTTCTAGCCACTATAGTCAGGTAGCCTGAGATAGAGTAGTCACCATTAATTAGAGTTAGAAATATAATTTAATTAGGGGTAATAAACTAAAACATTACTGATTAAAATTTGGTTGCTTTTTAATTTCTGATTGAGGACCTGTATATATTTATTATGTACTATGTTTAATCTCTTAAAAGCAACCAAATCAGTTTATAATATTTAAAAATATTAAATTAATAGACTTTTCAATTTAAAATAACAACCACCTTTTTTTATTGATTTTACTCTTATATATATAAAAAAAAATTACAGTTTTAAGTCATCTTATTTAAAAAGTGCTAAATAATTTCTAATAAAACTTAATTTTTCTTCCTTAATTAATAAGTTGATTTTTTAATTTTCACATATTGAATATTTAATCTTATAAAAGTTTTTTCATGAGTGTATTTTAGAGTTAAAATCACTCCGAAAGTTATCATCCTCACTCGTAATATTTATCTAACAGTTAAATTCTTTTTATTCCTTTATTAAATCTCATTATTTAAGGTTTAGGAGAAAAGATCTCCGCCATCCTCCCGTTTTTCATCATCCTTAGTGTCCTTGCCATCATCCTTGTTTACATCTTTTTTCTTCTTATTTCTTCAAGTTCCTCCTCATTATCCTTGGCATCTCCACTCTTTAATCCCACCTAGTATAGTCATTTATATCATAATATCTGGCAATCTCTGGCCAACAATTGGTGGTAGATCTGAAGGTGAAGTGTAAATAGCCTGAGTTAATCGAAGATTATTTTGCTTGGTTCAAAATCGTGCTTCATCTAAGGGATAGTTTGGAGGGTGGCATCTAGCACTTAATTTATTTACTGTGATTGCGCTCCTAAATTAAGAAAGTTAACAAGCTGATCTGCCAGAAAAACATGGACTTAGTATCATCATCGTGTACTATATATAATATATATTAATTTTATGCTAATAGTGCAGAAGCAAGTTAATGCCATTTATTGATTTAATTCTTATGAAACTGTTGCCTAAGAGCAATATTCTTAACA
>ARYC01022256.1:0-20781 GCA_000711775.1 Oxytricha trifallax
TTTACAACTTTTTTCAATTTTGTGATGACTAGTCAAGAATCTCATTGTGGTGGTCAGTGAAGCCAAAATATTTTTTCAATTACCCACTTTTGATGATGTTTTTGAAGGTTCCTAGTCGAGTGAAGCAACTAATTTTTGAATTTTTAGAACTTTTTCAAATTTTGTGATGACTAGTCAAGAATCTCATGGTAGTGGTCAGTCAAGCCAGAATATTTTTTCAATGACCCACTTTTGATGATGTTTTTGGAGGTTCCAAGTCGAGTGAAGCAACTAATTTTAGAATTTTTAGAACTTTTCAAAATTTTGTGACTAAGTGTCATGAATATCATCTAAAATTTAGTGAACCAAAAATATTATTTTTATTGAATAAATTAATCATCAATTTTTTTGATCTTTTAGGTCAAGTAAAACAAATTATTTTTTGCTTCTTTAAATATATTATAATATAAACAGTAATGTTATTAATATAGATACATTATTAAGTATAAAATCATACATATACAAAAAGTAACATTAATAATTAGCAGAATAATTAAAAAAAAAATAACCAGGGGCTCTGCCCCGTACCCCGGCAGGGTTCCACCCTTGCAACCCGTTGAAAGGGACATGCTGTCCCTTAAACCCTGGCTTTCGTCTATGAATTTGCGCATTATAACTATAATAGTTAATTAACTATGATACATATGTAAATAAATTAATACTAAAAAGATTTTATGACTAACATACTCTATTATCATTACATTTGGTGTTAAATACAAATATAATATAGAAGAAATGATAATATTAAAATTACTGCAAATACCTTGATAAAATTTATCCAATATTACATATAACTCCTATTACTAATATTTTTTGTTTTTGTAAGTATCCTATTAGCTTTTTGTCTAAATAAGAACGTAGTACAAAGTAAAAGAGTAAATTAGAAATAATATATTTACAAATTTTGGTTTACCTTTTGGGGTTTTGGGAAAAAAGGGTTTCTGGGTTTTGCGGAGATAAATAAAGAAGTGATTTGTAATAATTCTATTGTCGTAAAAAAAATATCGTATTGTTATATATATATATATAAATTTACGATTTATTTATACATAATTAAACTTATGTTAATAAAAGTTAATAGGGATAATTGTTTTACAAGCCTCAAGCCAAATATGGATCATTTTAGTCAAATATGATAAATTATGACGATAGTCTAGCGAAATATGGATACTTATAGTCAAATATTATCAATTATGGTGAAGATCAAGTCAAATATGGATAATTATATTAAAAATTAATAATTATCATGAGGCACAAGCCAAATATGGATAATTATACTATAAATTGATGAAGCAAAAGTAGAATTTATGTTAATTATATTTAAGTATTATGAAGCCAAAGTACATTTATTTAAATTTTATTAAAATATTATGAAGACAAAGTTAATTTCTGTAAAATACAGTCAAATATGCTTAATTATGATGATTCACAAGCCAAATATGGATAATTATAGTAAAATATGGGTAATTATGATGAATCACAAACTAAATATGATGAATTAAAGTCAAGTATGATTAATAATGATGAATCATAAGGCAAATCTGGATAATTTTAGTCAAGTATGGGTAATAATGATAACTCATAAGCCAAATATGGTTAATTATAGTCAAGTGTGATTAATTATAATAAATGATGAGCAAAATAGGGTTAATAATAATGAATAATCATCAATTATGATATATAACAAGCCAAATATGGGTAATTATAGTCAAGTATAATTAATTATGATAAATAACAAGCCAAATATGGTTAATAATAGTCAAGTATGATTAATTATGATAAATCACAAGCCAAATATGGTTAATTAGAGTTCAAGTATGATTAATTATGATAAATCACAAGCCAAATATGGTAAATTATAGTCAACTATGATCAATTATGATAAATCACAAGCCAAATATGGTTAATTAGAGTTCAAGTATGATTAATTATGTTAAATCACAAGCCAAATATGGTAAATTATAGTCAACTATGATCAATTATGATGTAATTCTAGCGAAATATGGATAATTGTAGTCAAATATGATCAATTATGATGAAGATCAACCCAAATATGTATAATTATAGTAAAATCTTGATATTTATGATAAAGCACAAGCCGAATATGGCTAATTATAGTCTAATTTGATGAAGCAATAGTAAATTTATGTTAATTATAGTTAAGTATTATGAAGTCAAAGTCAATTTATGTTAATATTTATAAAAATATTATGAAGACAAAGTTAATTTTTTTTTTTAAATTACAGTCAAATATGCTTAATTATGATGATAAACAAGCCAAATATAGTTAATTATACTAAAATATGGGTAATTATGATGATAAACAAGCCAAATATAGTTAATTAATGTAAAATATGAGTAATTATGATGAATCACAAGCTAAATATAGTTATTTAATGTAAAATATGGGTAATTATGATGAATCACAAGCTAAAAATTATTAATTATAGTAAAATATGGGTAATAATAATGAATAAAAAGCCAAATCTGGTCAATTTAAATCAAGTATACGTAATTATGATGAATCATAAGCCAAATATGGTTAATTTTAGTCAAGTATGATTAATAATGGTGAATCATAAGCTAAATATAGTTAATTTGAGTCAAGTATGGGTAATTATGATAAATCACTAGCAAAATATGGTTAATAATAATGAATAATCATCAATTATGATATATAACAAGCAAAATATGGGTAATTATAATCAAGTATAATTAATTATGATAAATAACAAGCCAAATATGGTTAAAAATAGTCAAGTATTATTAATTATGATGAATCATAAGCTAAATATGGTTAATTATAGTAAATTAATTATAATTATGATGAATATCAATCCAAATATTGTTAAAAATAGTCAAATATGGGTAATTATAATAAACCCCAAAACCAAATATTGTTATTATAGTAAAATATGATTAAGCTAAAGTCAAATTATGTTAATTATAGTCAAATATGATGAAGCCAAAGTCAAATATGATAAAGCCAAAGTTAATTTATGTTAATTACAGTCAAGTATTATAAAGCCAAAGTCAAATATCATGAAGCCAAAGTAAATTTATGATAATTATAGTCAAATATGATGAGCCAAAGTAAATTTATGGTAATTATAGTCAAATTTGATGAAGCGAAAGTCAAATATGATGAAGCCAAAGTCAAATATGATGAAGCCAAATGTCAAATATGAGTAACCAAAGGTCAAATATGAGTAGCCAAAGGTCATATATACATATACCAAAGATAAAACATAAAATTTCAAAAATCATAGTCAAGGGGGGGTGGGGGTGGGGGGGGGTCTGAAGCCAAATTTATCATATAAATAGCCAAATTTACTATAAAAAGTATGCCGGGAAAAAACTTCGGTCTGTGAAGCCCCCAAACCCCATATATAGGTATACCAAAACCCCAAAACCCCCTTTTATATTTTCAATTCTTTCACTCAATCTGCTCGAAGAAAACAAACCGCCCTGTACTCTAAACGCCGCATCAAACCCACCTGTAAGCCAAAGAAAACCCACCTGTAAGCCAAAGAAAACCCACCTGTAAGCCAAAGAAAACCCATCTGTAAGTCAAAGAAAACCCACCTGTAAGCTCAAAGAAAACCCACCTGTAAGTCAAAGAAAACCCACCTGTAAGTCAAAGAAAACCCACCTGTAAGTCTAAGAAAACCCACCTGTAAGTCAAAGAAAACCCACCTGTAAGTCAAAGAAAACCCACCTGTAAGTCAAAGAAAACCCACCTGTAAGTCAAAGAAAACCCACTAGCTCTCTATAAAATATAGAAATAAATATAAAATATAATTTTTTTTTACATAAATCCTCTAGCCACAGAGGCACAGAAAATATTTTTAAATATAATTTTTTAAGATATTAATTTGATTTAAACACTTTTTACACTTTTTTTTATGCATTTTATAATAAATTTTTAATAAAATCATATTTTTTTATTATTAACATTTCACTGTGATTTTACTATAATTATACGCATAATATGTAACTATATTATATATAGAATTTTTTAATAATATTTATAAAGAACTTTATAATTTTATTAGTATTATTTTTTTATTATATTTTTATCATATATAAGCATATAATATTCAATATTTATTAAAATTTATTTGATATTTAATGTAATTTTTATTCTTTAAAATTTTTTAAGATAAATAAATTCATATTATTATTTAATAATTTATTATTATATTTATTATTGTATTATAAGTATCTTATATGTTTTAGTGATTTTTTTTTCATTAAAGTTAATTAAATAAGTTTTTATTCTTAAAATCTTCAATAATCACTTAAATTTTGTATAAACTTATTTACTTTATTCAAGTTATCAAATAAAAAAATATATAATTTTCTTATCAAAAGTGTAAGATATAAAGGATTATGATCATTATAATGAGTGGTTAGTTATATAATCAACATTCTATTTTTTTTAATTTTATTATTTTTTCGTCGGGTTTTCTTATCAAAATTGTCGGGTTTTCTTATCAAAATGTGTGGGTTTTCAGGGTTTTGGACAATTTATTGAATAAGTACTCATAATATAAAAAATGCATTTTATATTACACATTTTTTCTTCTCACATAAAATATGAATCTTACTTGTAATACTTTAATTACTATTATATTTTGTCAAATAACCCTTTTTATTATAATTTTCCTTTTTTATGAGTAGTTTCTACGAATCTGAAGATATATTTTTATAAAACTATGTCTAGACTCTGATTTATAGGCTATTTAGCATGTAACGAAACTTATTTTTAGAGTTTTTAAACCTTTTTAAATTTTGTGATGAATGCTCACCAATCGCATAGTACTAGTAAGTGAAGCCAAAATATTTTTTATATGAACCACTTTTAATAACTTTTTTGGACGTTCCAAGTCGATTAAAGCAACTTATTTTTCCATTTTTATGACTTTTTCAAATTTTATGACTAGGTGTCAGGAATCTCATGATACTTGTCAGTGATACCAAAATATTTTTTCAATGACCCACTTTTGATGATGTTTTTGGAGTTTATATGTCTAATGAAGCAACTTATTTTTTAGTTTTTATGACTTTTTCAAATTTTATGACTAGGTGTCATGAATCTCATCTACAATTTAGTAAAGTCAAAATATTATTTTTTACTTAATAAATTATTCATAATGTTTTTTTATCTTTTTGGTAAATTAGAACAAATTATTTTTTAGGTTTTTCATTTTATTATAATATATAGACAAATGTTATTAATATACATACATTATATAGTATAAAGTCATCCATATATTAAATAATCATTAATAATCAGCAGAATACTTCCAAAAAAAAAATTACCCGGGGCTCTGCCCCGTACCCCGGCAGGGTTCCACCCTTGCAACCCGTTGAAAGGGACATGCTGTCCCTTAAACCCTGGCTTTCGTCTACGAATTCACGCATTATAACTATATTAGTAAAATAATTAGGACTGATATGCATTTAATAGAGTAATAAAAATATAATATAAATAATATGCTCTAATATAAATACATTATGTGTTTCATATAAATACGTTTTATACATAAAATGATGATAGTACTACAAAAATTAAGATTAAATTTAGGTAATATTTTATTTAACAATTTTGCCATTATTTATAGTTTTTGGAAATATACTTTTGGATTTTAGACATAATAATAACAAAGTTCAAAGCTAAAGAGTAAATTAAATATATTATATTAACATATTTTTTGATTTTATTTTGGGTTTTGGGAAAAGGGGTTTTTGGGTTATGTGAAGATAAAGAAAGAAGTGGTAATCAAATCTGATATTGTCGTTAGATAATGTTTAATCTTCATAGATATATTAGATTTTTGAAAATAATAGTTAAATTATATTATAAGAAGTGTAGTTATGCCATGAAAAAATCAAATTATGTAAATTATAGTCAAATATATGAAAATTATTGTTAATTATAGTCAAATGTGATTAAACCATTGTCAATTTATGAAAATTATTCATAAATAAAAGAAAACAATAGATTTATTATATAAATTAAAGTCAAATATGATGAAGCCAATGTAAATTTATGTTAAATATAGTCAAATATGTTGATGTAAAAGTAAATTTATGTTATTTTCAAATATGCGGTTACCAAAGTCAAAATTATGTTAATTATAGTCAAATTATGGAAAGCCATAGTCAAATTATGGTAAGCCATAGTCAAATTATGGAAAGCCATAGTCAAATTATGTAAAGCCATAGTCAAATTATGGTAAGCCATAGTCAAATTATGGTAAGCCATAGTCAAATTATGGTAAGCCATAGTCAAATTATGGTAAGCCATAGTCAAATTATGGAAAGCCATAGTCAAATTATGGTATGCCATAGTCAAATTATGGTAAGCCATAGTCAAATTATGGAAAGCCATAGTCAAATTATGGTAAGCCATAGTCAAATTATGGAAAGCCATAATCAAATTATGGTATGCCATAGTCAAATTATGCAAAGCCATAGTCAAATTATGGTAACCCATAGTCAAATTATGATAAGCCATAGTCAAATTATGGTAAGCCATAGTCAAATTATGGAAGGCCATAGTCAAATAATGGTAAACCATAGTCAAATTGTGGTAAGTCATAGACAAATTATGGTAAGCCATAGTCATATTATGGAAAGCCATAGTCAAATTATGATAAGCCATATTCAAATTATGGTAAGCCATAGTCAAATTATGCAAAGCCATAGTCAAATTCTTATGGTAAGCCATAGTCAAATTATGGTAATCATAGTCAAATTATCGAAGCCATAGTCAAATTATGGTAAGCCATAGTCAAATTATGGTAAGCCATAGTCAAATTATGGAAAGCCATAGTCAAATTATGGTAAGCCATAGTCAAATTATGGTAAGCCATAGTGAAATTGTGGTAATTATAGTCAATAATGATGAAGCCAAAGTAAATTTATGTATATTATAGTAAATATATAAGATTTAAACCAATATATTAGATAAATCAGTGTTTTAATGCAAAATCATATATAACCAAATTTTTGAAAAAAAAAATGCAAAAAAAACGTGAAAAAGGCCGTTTTTAAGGGTTTTTGCACTTTTTTGAATTTTTTTGAATTTTTTTGGATTTTTTACATATAATAGTGGTCAGTGCTCGTGAACCAAACATTTGTCAGAACTCTAAGTAACCAAGTTTTACTCAGAATAAGCTAATTAGTGGTAGAATGATACAAGATCCCGGAAAAATAAAATAGGAAAAAAATCGCAGGATTTATACTATATGACGGCCCCCAAATCCCCTATTAATAATATAACAAAACCCCATAATGATAATAAAAAAAAGCTATTTAGAATAATCTTACACTATGACACTTTTGTGATCTATGAATGTCCCCAAATCCCCTATTAATAATATAACAAAACCCCTTCTTTTCTTTTTTTTTAATTCCCTTTTATATTTTCAATTCTTTCACTCAATCTGCTCGAAGAAAACAAACCGCCCTGTACTCTAAACGCCGCATCAAACCCACCTGATAAGCCAAAGAAAACCCACCTGTAAGCCAAAGAAAACCCACCTGTAAGCCAAAGAAAACCCACCTGTAAGCCAAAGAAAACCCACCTGTAAGCCAAAGAAAACCCACCTGTAAGCCAAAGAAAACCCACCTGTAAGCCAAAGAAAACCCACCTGTAAGCCAAAGAAAACCCACCTGTAAGCCAAAGAAAACCCACCTGTAAGCCAAAGAAAACCCACCTGTAAGCAAAAGAAAACCCACCTGTAAGCAAAAGAAAACCCACCTGCAAGCAAAAGAAAACCCACCTGCAAGCAAAAAGGAACTCACTTATATTAATTATATATAATTTTTTTATAAAAATCCTCTTGCTATAGTATAGAGCCTTATAAACCTTTAAATTATAATTAGATTATATTGTAGGAATTCATTCGATTTTGGAAAATGAAATTAAATTAATTTAATTAAATATTTAAATCATGGCAGTTATCAAATCTAAAGTGACTCAAAATATAAAATAATTGTATTCTACAGTAGATTCCGCAATTTAAGTTTGACATTAATATTGGCATTATTCCCAAATCATCCAAGGAAACGAGATATTTTGATTTTGACCTAACACCCAAAAATAGTATAATGTATTTTTCTCGATTGGGCGATGAGATAAATTTATTATAGCAATTACAACCACCGTCTCATTTTTAATGTGCTATCCAGAGAGTATAATATTGTTAGGGTTTGGAGACATTTCCCAAAAACATAACTAAAGGTAATTAATAATTAATTTATTTTAATTTTAATTCATTTTCCCAAATCGAATGTATTCCTACAATATCATTAATATAACAATTTTTATAAAGATCAATCTTATATATTTATTTATCATATAATTGAATTATTTAATTTTTTAATTTAATTATTTTCTAAATATAATTATATGATACTATTTTAAAATTATATTTTATATAATTAAAATAATCTGGTATTGTAAACAACTTCCAAATTTATAATTTGACAATCATAAATTTGAAAGAAAAAGCATTACCTCATATTTTTATTTTCATTAGAATTATTTAAATATAAGCAAGTGTGCTTTTTCTCATTTCATTCCCATATTCTGAATTAGTATGTGTTAATTGTTGACCTTCTCGTTTGTTATTATTACATCAAGGCTGTCATGTCTCCACCATCCTTATAATTGGAAATTCTCTGTTAACTACCCAATTTTTTAGTAGCATGTGAAATATTACTTTCAGATAACATAAGCTATGATTCCATATAATTCATATTTCGCATTCACCATGTCAAGTACATCCTCAAGTATTGTGTTCATGTTTTCAAGACTTGTTTTTATTAATAAATATCTAGGCAGTTATTCAATAACTTATTAATTTTCTCTAGTGTTCATAGTTCCTCCACAGTTTTCACATCCACTATACATGGATTACCAAGTTTCCCAATAAGCTTGATTGAGTCCTTTTACTTAGTCATCTAAATCTACTAGTTCTCTCATTACTTCGTAAGTAGATCAACTATTCACAAGATCGCCACATTACATGCATTTTGATTCATTATAGTATCTTATACAGTATAGTTCATTATTATTAAGATATTGTTAGAGTTAGATTACATCAGTCAATTAGTCTCCAAGTCCCTGTCTTAATATTTATACACAATTTTATTGTCTTTAACATTAGAAAGCATTTGCATAGATTTTATCAATATTAATTGCCCTTAAGTTGTTTCATGCTTAAATTAGTTATTAATTTTCATTATTAATTGCATTTCTTGATTCTTCATCTTTATTATATATACCCAAGTTCAAAATTGTTAAGAAACAATTTTATAAGTATGATTTTCTCAACCATCTTATCCAAGGATGTTTATTTTTTTCTTTGACAGGTTTTTTCTTTGGTTCTTACTTAATTATTTCTTAGCTCTTAATCTTGTCACTTAAGTCTATTCTTTAAAGATCTTCCATTAATTAATCTACAGCTTTCCTCTCTTATATATTTTATTTTGATTCCTAGATTATTTATATATCTTTCTAAGGATATCTCTTAATTGCACTTTCAATAACCATTAGTGAGTTCTTTCTTGTTTCATCATTCAAGTATAATCCTTGTTTAACTTCTTAGTGATAGATTTTGATAACATATACTTTCACTATATAAATACTTGTTATAATACAAGATGAATAGAAGTTTATCAAATGAGATCGTTTAAATTTCTCACTCTACTAATAGCTGTGTAGAAGCGACCTGATTTAAATATATTTTTTTCAATCAACAATAACATTATCAAGAGTCAATCCTTGTACTTTATGGATAGTGCATTATTAAGCTGCTGTTATAGGAAACTATTTCCTATATACCTTCTATCCATAAATACAATGTCCTTCAATTTGTCTTCCCATTTATTAAATTTAGTTATTTTGTAGATTTTTTATTTAAAGGTAAGTAAAGTATTCTCCAATGTCTAGAATAATTGCCAAGCTCCTATTTGTTTATTATATGGTTATGTCAACATTCTTAAGAATCATTATTTTCATATCTATATATATACTTTTTTCTTATCTCATTATTTTGCTTCAAAGTTTAGTTGCTTCAGGAATTTCTCATCTTATTCGTCAATTGTAAGTTCTCTTATTAAATCTCCTTGTTGAATTGTGTCTATTGCCACTAACTCTTATTCTTAATTATCTATGAAATTCTTTGTTATAATACTATTGTTGTATTTCTCTCTTTCAGTATTAGTTCCAGAAATAATCATGTTTTATAAACTTTCTAAGCTACATTGTTTGTTGATATAATGGCCTGCATTGTGAATTCTTGATTCTATAGCTTTTATTGTTTCGTCATCAATATTTCCTGTTCTGACATTATTTAGAACTCTCTAAAATTCATCATTGCCATGCAATCTAAAGTTAGTTGTTAAAACGAGCCACTCAGATCTCTTAAACATATCATGATGAATAAAGCTGTTTGCAATAACATCTTCTTTGTCTCGACTCACAGAAGGTAGTTAAAGTAAGTCTCCTACAAGAATTATGTATATTCATCCAAAAGTTTTGTATCTTCTACTTGGAATGGTTTCACCTTGAGCAAGAGTTTATTCGATAATTTAGAAAGTTTGTTCTAGTAGCATAGATACTTCATCTATTATGAGCACATAAATATTCTGCAAGAATACTTAGAATGATGAAAAGGGCTCTACTCATACTGTTTTGACATTTTAGTTTATTCTTAGTAATGAGTGGATAGTAGTACCATTGATTTAACTAGCTACTGTCCCAGTTGTGGCTTTTACCTCAACATTGAGATTCATTGCATGTTCAAGTAACATTCTTATTTGTTAGATTAAGAAACTTTTACCAGTTCCTGCTCCTCCAGTTAAGAACAAGAGACTTTATTTATCATCTCTAAGAGAATCTTTTAACTATTATATGACTATCCTCTGATCTTCACTTAACTTGTCCATAAAGGAATCATTTAGTTGAATAAGTAAACTTGGAAAAACCAAAGGATAGTAATTTAGTTCATTATCTATCATGTAATTTTTGTTTGCTACTTATTTTTTGTCTTGAGTGTATGTCATTTATTCTTGTATTAGTCTATCAATTTTATATCAAAGTCTTCATACTCAAGATCTTCTTCTATTATTTCTGTCAGTGCATTTATATGCAAGTTAAGTCGGTAGTTTAGTGTTAAAGTTATGTTTGGAACTTTTAGTAATTTAAGCAAGATCTGATGCATTTATTTTTTGTTTAAGCTGTTATGTTACCAAAATTAATTTGTTTCTTCTTCATCACCATAATCAACTAATATTTCATGTATCAAGCATTCCTCTAACCAAGTTTAGCTTTTATTAATTTATGACAACTGGTTATGTCTTATGTGAGGAACTCTTTCTAAGAATATGCTAAAGTAGTACACGTTTCCATTTTAGGGATATCATTTTCTGGGTTAAATGACAATTGGTGTTCCTCTTTTCCAGTAATAAATTTTAGTAGAGGGATTAATTATATGCTTGTTCTCTAGCACAATATCTTTAAGAATATTACTAAGTTTCAATCCATAATTATAGTTTCTTAGGAAGTCAAAGAATGTAACTTATTCAAATTATGAAGGTCTTTAGTAATATCTGTCTAAACTATTTTATAAGAAAACTTTATCATCATCCTATTCAAGTTTTAGTAATCTTGTTTACTCTTCAATACTTTTCCTTTGTGCTTTGGCAAGTTAATGTCAATAAATTAGACATTTGGTTTTGTGTTAACCACTTGGAGACCCAGCAGCTACCACACGGCATTACAAGAAGATACTTATCTACATTTTAATTATTGAACAACTTCATCAGTGTTCTTTGCGATTGATGGATATTTTAAAGCTATGTCAAGTTCAGGATTTGACTTTGCAATATATTTTACCATGTATTATGATATATCTTATTAGGTCATTCTTATGACACATACGTTTCCGTTAAAAATTCTTAGTAGATCTTCATTATATGCGCATATGTTCTATTCTTCTTTTTATTATCGTTTGTAGTACCATCTATTATTTATTATTTGGTTTTAATCCATTAGTGGTTATGAATATCCGTATCTGCATATTTCATTAGTTTTTTTAAAAGCATCTTTAAGGAACACATTAGTGGATTTAGTAGTTTGACACCATGTTTCTTAAGTATTCATCTTGAGGTAATGTTGCCTAGACATGTTTTCAACCCACCAATTTTATTGTTCCTTCTTCATCTAACCACATAAGTAAGTGGACATGAGGTGCACCTCTTACTTAGAATTCTATTCTTTCAATATATCCAATAGCTCTTCCAAAGATTTCTTTTTTAGTATTACTACCGTATATTAATTTTATTGTCTCTCTCATTTTAACATAGAAATGTCATATGCTAGCAACGGGGTCCATCATTGAATTTCTATGTTTCTTTAGTTAAATCAAGAATGGATCTTTTTCATTGAGAGTTAATGTGATGAAAAAATCTGGATGAGGTTGATTATGAACTTTGTCAAAGTATTCTATTAGGCTTGTTAGTTCATACCATTTGTTTTGCCAAAATTAAGGAGTATCACATGTTTTCTACTAAGCTTCTTTCCAAAGTATTCTAATCTTTCTTTGTTCTAAACTTCTTGCATTAAAAATCCTTGTGTTAATTTCTCTTCATACTCTTAAGGCTTTACAAATTTAACACCTCTGTTAAAACTAATGATCTACTCTTTTTTTACTCTGTCAAACCACCAGAAGATGTAATCCATGTTAAGTCGGTATTCATATCTACAAGACATTAGTCTCATCTTAAAATATTGCTTTGGGGTAATTCCATATTGTTAATAAATATTATTCTTCCCACCCATTCCTTTAGGGAAAAAATGCGGAACAACATTTCCTCAATGTAAGGATCTCTATAATAGATCTTTTTTCTTAGTAGTTATTATTAATCAATTCTCTTTTCTTCAATTGACTATTTTCATTCAGTAAATTTATTTATCTCTTCATATCTTTCTGGTCTTATTATTTAAAATGAATCGAGTGCAGTGATATCTCCTAGTTCAATAAGTCTCCCAAGTATATTATCATTATAATCGAAGTTCAAAGGAAGAAGGAAATATTCTTGAGCTGTGTCAACAAGAATTACTCTACTAATATCTTCATATAAAACATCTTGACCTTCAATATTTATGATGTCTTTTACCCTTTGACTTATTGCAGGGGAAAATATGAAAATCTTCATTAAATTTTTCTAGGATTTCCCTTAATTCTTTCTTTTCTTATATGATATGATAAATTTCCCAGTTGCAATAAAAATACCTTGAAGAGATAATTCTTGTCTTTTAGGTATGAGAGAGCAGTTCGAATATTTTTCTTTTAATGCGTTGAAAGCTAATGCCAACAATTATCCTCTCTTCTTAACTCTTTGAAATATTTATGAATGCTTCCATCATTAGTTTTGAAACCTTTGTCTCCAATTAAATGATAGTAAGACCCTCCTTTCTTATTCTTAATGTATGAATAGATATTTCCTAGCATCATTGCGTATTGCTATTATCATGTTTTGAGTCTTTTTAATTCTTCTGGTTATGGAAAAGTTCTTTCATTACAATAGTCTTAAATGTCTGTTTTACTGCATTAGTAGTATATTTTCACTCTTTATTTATTCTCGTCCCATAAAATATTTTCAAATTACTTAATGTATACGATTGCTGATCTAGGAGTATCATTCTCATTTTCAAGGTTTAAGTAATTGTTATCTTTTCTTTGATTTAAGAGTTAAAGTAACTTTCAACATTTGCCACATATTTCCATGTAAATTTGTTTATTTGGATTTTTTTATAACATTATTAGCATATTTTTTATATATTGATTGTTTAAATCCGATCCAATTTCATTCATTTTAACTTTATTAGTTTTCATTTAAAATTATTTTATTTTAATTTGCTCTCTATTTTCTATAAGAAGTAGTTTTAGCATAAAGCTCAATTCATTATTATTTAGATCGTTCAATTCTCTACCCTAGAGATATTATCTGATTACACTAAAGCCTTTTCAATAATAAACCTGTCAAGAAATTAAGCACACTTATCACTAGATATTTTCGTTATTGTTTTCAATTGATTTGCAAGTTTTGAAGGATTTTTTTTATCCAGTCTTAAAAACAATTTATTTACAATCAATTTTTTCTATTTTTCAAGAATTCTTGACATTAGTGCATTAGGTATATAAGATTTTTAATAGATTTCATTTGATAACGTTAATTCTACTTCTTTTTTTAAGATTTCGTTGGGTAATCTATGATGCTTTCTTAGGCAAAGTATTCTTTAACTCTTTCCAAAATCTCTTGTTATTGGGAATTACTAATTATATTTTCGAGTTCATTCTATTTAATGACATTAATAAATCTTTCCTTATCTCGTTCATATTTTTCTTCATAAGTTAAATAATGATCAGAATTATGATCAGATTTTCAATCTTCATTAGATTCAATTATATAAATTATGTATTTTTTGCCCTTCTTTAAATAGCAAGTCCTCACTAAATGTTTATGGGTTAACTTTTTAATTTATATATTTCAATTTGAATATTTGTGGATATTATAAATTTTATAATTATAGTTTTAAAAGGAAATGTGCAAGTTGTTCAAGTTTCGCATTTTAATATAAGTTATGAAAAAATTAAAAATGTGCAAGTTATTCAAGTTTCACCCTTTAATAATGATAAATACCTTAAATTAATAAATTACTGAAATACATGTTTCCTTTAACAAGAATTTATTTTAATTATAATAACAAATCAATTAATTGAGTTTTTTATTTATATTTTTTATGAAAAATTATAACTATATTTTAATAAACAATAATAAATTAAAATGCATGTAAAACATTTAAAATATAAATAAATAGCAAAAGCATCTATAACTAATTAAAAAGCATTTTAATAATTATAAAAATACATAAAAACTCGATTATAGAGATATTTTTAACAATTTATTCAATTTAATTAGAAATGGTAGATAATTTTTTTCGGGCTGAAAAATTCCCAAAACCACAACATTAAGATTGCAAAACCCCTAATGAGATTTATAATTGCTTTAATTTGTAGGGTATAGTTGCAGTCTTATTGGGGTTAGAAGAAAAATTAGGCCAATTTGCAAAATGGGAAATAGAAATTATCAAAATTTAGAATCTATTTATGATGAGTATGATTTAGATTCACTGTTTTAGCTTAGATATGGTACAAGTATTTATAAAAACTAAGTCAAACTAGTGCTGAAATATACAGCCATAGAAAGACTCTTACACAAGAGTGCTCAACTGTTAGATATCACTGCATTTTAGCTGTTTAGCATTTTAATTCTGGTAAGTGAAAACATCCAGTAAGAAAATAAAAGTTGACGCAGACCCATATTGACTACCTCTGTGACTCTAAGACTTTAAAGTACTGGGCTCACTTTCCTCTTGACTAACGAGCTGTCATGTTTCATCGCAAGTTTCCTGACATGCGTATCTCTCCTTAGACTATAGCTAATATTAATAGAAGAAATGGCATTACTTTCAAGACTGTCAACAGAGTGAATAGGTAATTGATTTTACACTGCCATTTATAGTAATAATTTAAACTTTATATATGATTAAATGCAGAGAGCTATTACTAATTGTTCTCCCCGACATCCCTACCCTCCCCTACCCCTAGCGAGCCTTACACCCCTACCCCCCTACCCCTACCCCACCCCTACCCCTCCCCTACCCCCCATAAAATATGCCATTTCATATGAAAAAATTTACTCCCACAGCCTGAATCGAATTCCTTCGTGACATCTCGACTTCATGACCATTTATACATACAAAAAATAACATTAAATTTTCAAAATCTTTTCTCCAACTATAAGTTACAAATACGATATAATTTTTTATTTTTGATAAGTTTTACTTTGTCCACCGACTTTTCTCACACATACTCCTATTGGAAAAATATATATTATTAAATTTCTATTTAAAAAAAAAATTAATTATTTATATTGACATAACATACATAATTTAACTTTAAAAAAATTAATCTCTTACATCACCGTCATTCAGCATATTTCCAAAAAGTAGCATGACTAATTTTATATTTTTTATTTTTTCAATTTTATTCTGGCTCATTTACATTTTTTTTCATAAATCATAAGTTTGCTAAAATTTCAATTTACCTTATTTCAAATTCTGTATAAAAAAAATAGATCGTCATTTAGTCAACTTTCAACTCAAATTAATCTAAAGTTAGTTTATATTAAGAAAAACAATTATTTTATGAATCTCTTACTTTTAATTCATAAATAAATATTTTCAAATTTATTTTAATTATTTTTTACATATTAATAGTTGATTTTTGTAAATTAATTATCTTTCAATTTTAGTTAGTAAAGATGTATAAAGTAAAAAGAATTAAAAATCAAAGCATCATCTATTAAACCATTAAATTTCTCCATTTATATTCAATCACTTTAAAGCTAAATATTATTTTATTTATCTTGAACTTATTGTTGTACTAATAAGTAAAGTAAAAAACTTAAAACTAATGTTATTTTAATTTACCATTACTTCATTCTATTAGCATAATAAGAATCAATACAGATCGTAAATTATATTTATTTTTTTCTATTATAATATATCAATCATACAAAACCCCAAAACCCCTTAATGAGGTTTATAAGTGCTTTGATTTGTAGGGAATTTGTTAGGGGTTGGGGTTATTAATAGGTTTCAATGTGAAATTTATAGTAAATGTATTTAATTTAATCACTCAAAATGCACTTTTGGATCATGTGGGAGAGGTCTGAAGTTTATCTTACTTAACCACAACTCTATCTGCTCTATTGATATGTCTGATCTTGAGTTTGGTTTTATTATTATTGATTCTGCCATATGTTTAATTGATTGAGATACTCTGGTTTTGTCTATAAACTACTTGATTCTTTACTTAGCATCTTTCTCGCACCTTGTAGAGTAGTAATCGTTGCGAGGCATATCGCACTCTATTATTATTGCTGCTAAAGCCCACACATCCCACTAAAAGTCACCATCTCTCCAGTCTTCTCTTTCTGGATAATAGCCTTGAGTTCCCATTACAGTTCCAAGCCTTGAGACTTCCACTCTTTAGGCTCTGTTGAAATCGATTATTGCTACTCTTACTGGAGAAAAGTTATCATAATATTTTCTGGCTTTAAATCTCTGTGAACAAACCCTAACTTGTGAAGCTCTTTAATGCCTTGTATGGTCTGAGTTACTATTTATCCAACTTACTTATGATTCCTTTGATCTGTTATGAAATCTCTTAGAGTCATTTCATAGAGTGGGAGTCTGAAAGCAACATGATCCTTGGCAAGGAGAACAGCATCTAGCATGATTAAGTAACTACACTCTTTAAACTTTGCTTGAGTGAGTACTTGATACTCATTTGTAAACTCCATCTAATATTTATCATCACTTAAGAGATAGTGAAGGGATACACCTTGTAAACGTATTGATGATCATTGATAACTTTCTTATCAAAGGAGTCCTCTAGAATAAGATAACTTTAAAGAGAAGTATCCAAATCTATCTACGCAAGAACTGGTATTTTCTTGTATTGAATTTTGATCATGATTTTTGTGATTTCAGAGGTTAGTTGGTTACGTGCCTTCTTTACGTACTCTAACTCACTAGCTTATTCAGGCACTACCGCTTTAGAATATTCCCTCGATTTTATTTTGTTGAGAAGCTTCAACTCAACTTCATGCTTTTCAATTTCTATGTCTTCTTTGTGAGCATTTAAAAGATGTTTCTTCAAGTCTCTTGTATGAGAGTACTACTTATGGCACTCAAAGCAATCATACTTCCCATCGATTTTGTCGTACTTTAAATATACAGTAGGCTTGGCTTCTCTATGCTCCTTCATATGTCTATACCAGCTTGATTTATGAGCGAAATCTCTCTCACACAGCTCACAAAAGTATACTTCTATTTCTTCAGTTTGTACAGGAATATCATTAATACCTTTCTCCTCCTCTCTGTCTCCCACACACTTATTTGCCATTTATTTTCTATTATTAATTTCTATTTTAATAACAGAGACCTCAAGTGATAACTCTGGTAGTTCTTTAAGAGAGTTCATCTCACAGCTATCACACTTTTTATTGCTACCAAAGGTTAGTCTCATTTAGTTTGATGAAGTGCTGTTTTTTTCTTAAAATGTTAGCGCTCATATTTAAATTTGAATTTAAAATTATAAAACTGCCTCTATAACTGAGAGCTTATAAGATAGCTTTGCAAGCCTACAAGTTTCAAGGGAAGTTCTTACAGTATTAGAGAAGAAATATAAGTGTTAAGAGACAATCCAGCTCTAAATATGGGGGAGGAAGTAACCATTTTTACAATAAATAATAAGTTGATTACAGCACGTACCGATTTAGGAGGTGCACCTAATTAAGTACCTACTGCTTTAGGAGGTATTTTATGATTTTATGATTAAAATTAGGGTGCTCCTAATTAAGTACTAGCATTAATTAAAGCTCCTAATTAAGTACTAGCATTTTAGGAGCTGCTCCTAATTAAGTACGTACCAATTTAAATTTAAAAATATGGAACTATAACAGTAGAAATTGATATCAATCTCTCAAGTTTGAAAACAGTTCTCAAAACTTTCTCCATATCCTTCTTAGAGGTTGACCTCCTAAAGGATGCCCATATAAAATAGTAAGTTTACAGAGGTAAATAATTGAAATCAATAAACTTAAATTTGAATATCATTTCTAAGATCTGTAAACAAGATGGAGTCAATGAATGATGCAATGAAAAGAGTGCAAGCACAAGAATTAATTCAAAGATTTAGAAGCAAGGAGGTTTTGCATCGCTACCTGGTGCAGCAAGGTAATGAACTAAAAGTGGCTAATCTTGATTATGTAGTTGGTTTGTTCTTGCCAACGATGGAAGGTACTAAAATTTCATTTCTAAGAGCCTTACTCTGCGAAGAGAAGAAAGCATTGAAAACTTAAGATGTAAAGTTTGCAGAGATCCCAAACTATCCAGAAATCTCAGTGACTAACTTATATGATGATGCTATGAATGACCCAGAGGTTTCGCTGTACTTGCCTACTAAGAAGCAGTTGTCAAATAAACTACCTGAAAGAAACTATTTCTTTGGCATACTTGCAACAATTAAAGGTGATTACTTGACAGAAATTATTCAAGAATCTCATAAGAAAAGGTACAGCATCTCTTCAGAAGATAAGGACAAACAAGGGATCAAGATAAGTGAGAGCTGGCTATCAGAGCTGCAGAAGCACCCTTATATTTCAAGTAAGATTTGTAGCTTAACTCTTTAGAAAAATCTGGTACTGGCATCTTTTTGATGAAGGAATAGATAGAGCAAGCTTCACGGAGAGCGAAAGTCGCAGACGAAGTATGAAGTTAGCAAGAGACTTTATTCAAATATTTAGCCGCCAGAGTCAATGAACATAGATGCTGGAGCTAGCAGCAAGAGAAGAAACCTTGGAGGAGGGAAGCAAGAAGTAGAAGAAAAGAAAGGGAAGCCAGCTCTCACGAAAGAGTTTTAAATGTGACTTATATATTCATTAACTTAACTACAAAACTTATTTATATACATTCACTCTCCCTTCTTCAGCACACTTTTATGCCAACTAATTATCAACTCTCTTAGCTGAACTTTTTATAAAATCGACTGTATCAATAGGTAGGTCATGCAACAGGTGGTATAGCAGCAGTTTCTTATAATGACCTTTTAGTATTCCCCAGTAGAACTCAATTCCATTAAACTATGGACTGTAAGGTACGTTGAACACTGGCGTTATTCTAAGTTGTTCATAACTCTTCCTTGTATCTTTTGTCTTATGAACTGAAAGATTATCAACAAACAGTATAATCTCTTATTCAGGGTACTTCTCTCTCAGCTGCTCTAAGAACTTTATATACTGCTCTATCTTAATAGAGAGAGGATGAATAACATAAGTCTCTAAACCAGCATCCTCGCTAATACCTCCAAGAATTGCCATTGTTTATACCTTGACTTTCTAGTCATATACTTCTATATTACTATGCCTCTTATACCAAGACTTCTAGATAAAATTGTTGAAGGTAAACAAAGCCTCGTCAGCATGAATAAACTTATAATTATTCTATTAGGCTCTCTGCGTTTAATTATAAATATAATTTAAGTTGTTATTGTAAAATGGCAGAGTGAAATCAATTACTCTCTTGATACGATTTACACCTTTATAAGAGATACCGTTTTGTTTATAGATGTTAGCAACAGATTATGCAGAGATCTTCAAATCAGGGAACTGGCGGTGAAACATAAAACCTCGTTAATCGAGAGAAAAGTGAGCCCAATACTTCAAAGTTTTTTCATTAATAAGATTGTCAATATGCTTCTAAAGAAACTTTGACTTCCTCTTAGGCTAAGAATTCAGCTATTATTACTTTAATTACAAAGCTTTCAAGCAGTGAGAGCGAACAGTTGATGGACTACGCTTTAAGAGCATTGCAATAGACTTATAGGTCAGTACTGGTTTGACTTATTCACTATACATATCACATCCATAACGCAGTTTAAACACTAAATCTATATACTCTTCATCATAAATAGACCTCAAAAAGCATGCTATTTTTGTCTAGCATTTAATTAATGACCCCAACCCCTTACAAATTCCCTACAAATCAAAGCACTTATAAACCTCATTAAGGGGTTTTGGGGTTTTGAATTA
>ARYC01022257.1:0-18037 GCA_000711775.1 Oxytricha trifallax
AGCTTTATTGCTGCATTATAAAAATAAAATTCTTTTAGGAATGATTAATTCTATTATTCGGTTTATAATTTTGATTTCTTTTTTAAAAATGGGTAAATAAATATTAGTGCAAATTTTTATCATGTTGACACTGGTTTGACGTATGCTATGCATTTCTTAGTCGATAAAACAGGAACATACTTTTATTAATTTAGACACTAAGATAGCAGTAAAGAATTAATCTAGCAAATTAGAATTACATCAAAATTAATTAAAATCTATTTTATTATTACTGATGGTGTGGTAGAACGTTAAGCATTAATTAATACAATTAACAGCATGCATCAAAATTTGCAGAATTTAAATTCTTTAACATTTTTTTAAATTAAACAAAAATATTAAAGCAAACTTTCTACGGGACTAATAAAATAATTTTGCCAATCATATAAACTGGAATAAATAATTAAATAATTTTGTGAACTCTAATAGTGTCCAATTAATTTTATTTTTTAGAATGAAATATATAGTTCTCTAAATATAGAAACTCAATTTAAATTACTGGAACTTAGGATACTTTCTATTTTTTTGTTCTAAATAAATTGTATCTTACAAAAGTTGCAGCTTTTTAATTAATATTTCCAACAACAACAAATTAAATTTTTTATTAATCTGGCATCAGCATCCATTTCTTCAGATTTATCATAAACATTTATATTACTTTGGGGTATAGTCAACTATACTTTGCAAAAATGGATTCATCATATACTTTTACAGAACATACAATTATTCAATGAATTAAAATGGAAAATAATTAATAAGCAAATTTAACTAAAATTAAAATATCAATAAAAATAGAGAAGAGAAGTTTTTTTTTAAAAAATAAGCTTCTTATAAGTAGCTTTTTCCCATAATATGAATTAAAAAATTACGATTAAATTTGTTTAAAACTTACCTTGCATTAGTTTAGTATCTATAAATATACCAAATTGAAGCTTGGTTAGACATTTATTTTGAATTCGGTATGGAATGTAGAGTATATAGTTCTAGAATTCTAAGCTATAATTAGCCATTAATTTTTCCATTTTTTAAATACCAAAACCTTTTTCAATAGTTTAATATTTTGATTGATAATAGTATAAAATCCTATCATTCTATATTTATGGTAATATAATAGTAATTTAAGTGAGTTTAGTAATTTAGAATGTTAAATACTCTCACATTATGAGAAGATAAGAGTAATGCAACAATTTCTGAGCTTTAAATGTATGTTGCATTTGATTTATAATTCGAATGATCATTTCATCGCTCCCTTGTTCATGGTTATATAACTATTTTACTTAGGTATTAATTGAAATTTTACTTACTCAAATATTACATAGAATACACTCTCATTTAACGCTTGAAAGTAATCGCAATTTCGCTTTTGACTTTATATTTTTATTATTATTATTACTATAAATGTCAGTTAAGTTTATTCAGTATAATACAATAATTTCCTAAGGAAGCTTAATTTAAAAACAGTCTTGAATTGATAGTATAATCATTACATCAATAATAACTTAAAAACATATAAATACATTAACTGTCATAAATTTTCCCCCATAACTTCATTCCTTAAATTAATAATGTTTAAATCATAGATTCCAACATAGACCATATTATGATATATCTGTTAATTATCAATACATAGAAATATAATTAAAATACTGTAGAAAATTGGGTTTGATTTGTCAAACAATAGAAAAAGTAATCAAAGCCTTTTTGTTATTTTAAGAAATTTTTGAGAAATTGAAAATTAAAAATATTTTTACATATTCATGAGAAAAGAAAATTTCAAATCTCGATAAAATTAAGAGCTAATTACTAATCATTTTTTAAGAACTTATATTTTATAAATTAAATAAAGGAAATCTTCCAGTTCTTTATTTTTAAATTTATCAATATTATCTATAATTATGTTAAGAATGTGAAAATGAGATTATACATCATACTTTTAATCACTAAAATAAATTATATTCAGCTAAAATTTATAAATAAAAATTTATAAGAAATTGAGAAGTGTGTATAAAGGAATGTTAATATGTAATTTAGATTTGAAAAAAGATAAAAGATATTGTTATATATTTGTAACAATTAATTATAAATATATTTAATTTTGAAAAAATTAATTTATAATGTAATGTACCTAATGATGGAGCCAATGACTTGTGAGCACTTTTCAAGGTGCAGAAGTTTAGAACGCTTTAAAATAAAGAGCTCCTATGGAGCACTTTTTCTCTAAATGATTTCATTCATGTTTTATACTCTCGCCAATTTTCTATATACAACAATGAATATGATTGGCATCATTTTCTATGCTTTTCTACAAAATATTGTTATGTACCCACTGATGGAGCCAATGACTTGTGAGCACTTTTCAAGGTGAAGAAGTTTAGAACGCTTTAAAATAAAGAGCTCCAATGGAGCACTTTTTCTCTAAATGATTTCATTCATGTTTTATACTCTCGCCAATTTTCTATATACAACAATGAATATGATTGGCATCATTTTCTATGCTTTTCTACAAAATATTGTTATGTACCCACTGATGGAGCCAATGACTTGTGAGCACTTTTCAAGGTGCAGAAGTTTAGAACGCTTTAAAATAAAGAGCTCCGATGGAGCACTTTTTCTCTAAATGATTTCATTCATGTTTTATTCTCTCGCCAATTTTCTATATACAACAATGAATATGATTGGCATCATTTTCTATGCTTTTCTACAAAATATTGTTATGTACCCACTGATGGAGCCAATGACTTGTGAGCACTTTTCAAGGTGCAGAAGTTTAGAACGCTTTAAAATAAAGAGCTCCGATGGAGCACTTTTTCTCTAAATGATTTCATTCATGTTTTATTCTCTCGCCAATTTTCTATATACAACAATGAATATGATTGGCATCATTTTCTATGCTTTTCTACAAAATATTGTTATGTACCCACTGATGGAGCCAATGACTTGTGAGCACTTTTCAAGGTGCAGAAGTTTAGAACGCTTTAAAATAAAGAGCTCCGATGGAGCACTTTTTCTCTAAATGATTTCATTCATGTTTTATTCTCTCGCCAATTTTCTATATACAACAATGAATATGATTGGCATCATTTTCTATGCTTTTCTACAAAATATTGTTATGTACCCACTGATGGAGCCAATGACTTGTGAGCACTTTTCAAGGTGCAGAAGTTTAGAACGCTTTAAAATAAAGAGCTCCAATGGAGCACTTTTTCTCTAAATGATTTCATTCATGTTTTATACTCTCGCCAATTTTCTATATACAACAATGAATATGATTGGCATCATTTTCTATGCTTTTCTACAAAATATTGTTATGTACCCACTGATGGAGCCAATGACTTGTGAGCACTTTTCAAGGTGCAGAAGTTTAGAACGCTTTAAAATAAAGAGCTCCAATGGAGCACTTTTTCTCTAAATGATTTCATTCATGTTTTATTCTCTCGCCAATTTTCTATATACAACAATGAATATGATTGGCATCATTTTCTATGCTTTTCTACAAAATATTGTTATGTACCCACTGATGGAGCCAATGACTTGTGAGCACTTTTCAAGGTGCAGAAGTTTAGAACGCTTTAAAATAAAGAGCTCCAATGGAGCACTTTTTCTCTAAATGATTTCATTCATGTTTTATACTCTCGCCAATTTTCTATATACAACAATGAATATGATTGGCATCATTTTCTATGCTTTTCTACAAAATATTGTTATGTACCCACTGATGGAGCCAATGACTTGTGAGCACTTTTCAAGGTGCAGAAGTTTAGAACGCTTTAAAATAAAGAGCTCCAATGGAGCACTTTTTCTCTAAATGATTTCATTCATGTTTTATACTCTCGCCAATTTTCTATATACAACAATGAATATGATTGGCATCATTTTCTATGCTTTTCTACAAAATATTGTTATGTACCCACTGATGGAGCCAATGACTTGTGAGCACTTTTCAAGGTGCAGAAGTTTAGAACGCTTTAAAATAAAGAGCTCCAATGGAGCACTTTTTCTCTAAATGATTTCATTCATGTTTTATACTCTCGCCAATTTTCTATATACAACAATGAATATGATTGGCATCATTTTCTATGCTTTTCTACAAAATATTGTTATGGTACCCACTGATGGAGCCAATGACTTGTGAGCACTTTTCAAGGTGCAGAAGTTTAGAACGCTTTAAAATAAAGAGCTCCAATGGAGCACTTTTTCTCTAAATGATTTCATTCATGTTTTATACTCTCGCCAATTTTCTATATACAACAATGAATATGATTGGCATCATTTTCTATGCTTTTCTACAAAATATTGTTATGTACCCACTGATGGAGCCAATGACTTGTGAGCACTTTTCAAGGTGCAGAAGTTTAGAACGCTTTAAAATAAAGAGCTCCAATGGAGCACTTTTTCTCTAAATGATTTCATTCATGTTTTATACTCTCGCCAATTTTCTATATACAACAATGAATATGATTGGCATCATTTTTCTATGCTTTTCTACAAAATATTGTTATGTACCCACTGATGGAGCCAATGACTTGTGAGCACTTTTCAAGGTGCAGAAGTTTAGAACGCTTTAAAATAAAGAGCTCCAATGGAGCACTTTTTCTCTAAATGATTTCATTCATGTTTTATACTCTCGCCAATTTTCTATATACAACAATGAATATGATTGGCATCATTTTCTATGCTTTTCTACAAAATATTGTTATGTACCCACTGATGGAGCCAATGACTTGTGAGCACTTTTCAAGGTGCAGAAGTTTAGAACGCTTTAAAATAAAGAGCTCCAATGGAGCACTTTTTCTCTAAATGATTTCATTCATGTTTTATACTCTCGCCAATTTTCTATATACAACAATGAATATGATTGGCATCATTTTCTATGCTTTTCTACAAAATATTGTTATGTACCCACTGATGGAGCCAATGACTTGTGAGCACTTTTCAAGGTGCAGAAGTTTAGAACGCTTTAAAATAAAGAGCTCCAATGGAGCACTTTTTCTCTAAATGATTTCATTCATGTTTTATACTCTCGCCAATTTTCTATATACAACAATGAATATGATTGGCATCATTTTCTATGCTTTTCTACAAAATATTGTTATGTACCCACTGATGGAGCCAATGACTTGTGAGCACTTTTCAAGGTGCAGAAGTTTAGAACGCTTTAAAATAAAGAGCTCCAATGGAGCACTTTTTCTCTAAATGATTTCATTCATGTTTTATACTCTCGCCAATTTTCTATATACAACAATGAATATGATTGGCATCATTTTCTATGCTTTTCTACAAAATATTGTTATGTACCCACTGATGGAGCCAATGACTTGTGAGCACTTTTCAAGGTGCAGAAGTTTAGAACGCTTTAAAATAAAGAGCTCCAATGGAGCACTTTTTCTCTAAATGATTTCATTCATGTTTTATACTCTCGCCAATTTTCTATATACAACAATGAATATGATTGGCATCATTTTCTATGCTTTTCTACAAAATATTGTTATGTACCCACTGATGGAGCCAATGACTTGTGAGCACTTTTCAAGGTGCAGAAGTTTAGAACGCTTTAAAATAAAGAGCTCCAATGGAGCACTTTTTCTCTAAATGATTTCATTCATGTTTTATACTCTCGCCAATTTTCTATATACAACAATGAATATGATTGGCATCATTTTCTATGCTTTTCTACAAAATATTGTTATGTACCCACTGATGGAGCCAATGACTTGTGAGCACTTTTCAAGGTGCAGAAGTTTAGAACGCTTTAAAATAAAGAGCTCCAATGGAGCACTTTTTCTCTAAATGATTTCATTCATGTTTTATACTCTCGCCAATTTTCTATATACAACAATGAATATGATTGGCATCATTTTCTATGCTTTTCTACAAAATATTGTTATGTACCCACTGATGGAGCCAATGACTTGTGAGCACTTTTCAAGGTGCAGAAGTTTAGAACGCTTTAAAATAAAGAGCTCCGATGGAGCACTTTTTCTCTAAATGATTTCATTCATGTTTTATACTCTCGCCAATTTTCTATATACAACAATGAATATGATTGGCATCATTTTCTATGCTTTTCTACAAAATATTGTTATGTACCCACTGATGGAGCCAATGACTTGTGAGCACTTTTCAAGGTGCAGAAGTTTAGAACGCTTTAAAATAAAGAGCTCCGATGGAGCACTTTTTCTCTAAATGATTTCATTCATGTTTTATTCTCTCGCCAATTTTCTATATACAACAATGAATATGATTGGCATCATTTTCTATGCTTTTCTACAAAATATTGTTATGTACCCACTGATGGAGCCAATGACTTGTGAGCACTTTTCAAGGTGCAGAAGTTTAGAACGCTTTAAAATAAAGAGCTCCAATGGAGCACTTTTTCTCTAAATGATTTCATTCATGTTTTATACTCTCGCCAATTTTCTATATACAACAATGAATATGATTGGCATCATTTTCTATGCTTTTCTACAAAATATTGTTATGTACCCACTGATGGAGCCAATGACTTGTGAGCACTTTTCAAGGTGCAGAAGTTTAGAACGCTTTAAAATAAAGAGCTCCAATGGAGCACTTTTTCTCTAAATGATTTCATTCATGTTTTATACTCTCGCCAATTTTCTATATACAACAATGAATATGATTGGCATCATTTTCTATGCTTTTCTACAAAATATTGTTATGTACCCACTGATGGAGCCAATGACTTGTGAGCACTTTTCAAGGTGCAGAAGTTTAGAACGCTTTAAAATAAAGAGCTCCAATGGAGCACTTTTTCTCTAAATGATTTCATTCATGTTTTATACTCTCGCCAATTTTCTATATACAACAATGAATATGATTGGCATCATTTTCTATGCTTTTCTACAAAATATTGTTATGTACCCACTGATGGAGCCAATGACTTGTGAGCACTTTTCAAGGTGCAGAAGTTTAGAACGCTTTAAAATAAAGAGCTCCGATGGAGCACTTTTTCTCTAAATGATTTCATTCATGTTTTATACTCTCGCCAATTTTCTATATACAACAATGAATATGATTGGCATCATTTTCTATGCTTTTCTACAAAATATTGTTATGTACCCACTGATGGAGCCAATGACTTGTGAGCACTTTTCAAGGTGCAGAAGTTTAGAACGCTTTAAAATAAAGAGCTCCAATGGAGCACTTTTTCTCTAAATGATTTCATTCATGTTTTATACTCTCGCCAATTTTCTATATACAACAATGAATATGATTGGCATCATTTTCTATGCTTTTCTACAAAATATTGTTATGTACCCACTGATGGAGCCAATGACTTGTGAGCACTTTTCAAGGTGCAGAAGTTTAGAACGCTTTAAAATAAAGAGCTCCAATGGAGCACTTTTTCTCTAAATGATTTCATTCATGTTTTATACTCTCGCCAATTTTCTATATACAACAATGAATATGATTGGCATCATTTTCTATGCTTTTCTACAAAATATTGTTATGTACCCACTGATGGAGCCAATGACTTGTGAGCACTTTTCAAGGTGCAGAAGTTTAGAACGCTTTAAAATAAAGAGCTCCGATGGAGCACTTTTTCTCTAAATGATTTCATTCATGTTTTATACTCTCGCCAATTTTCTATATACAACAATGAATATGATTGGCATCATTTTCTATGCTTTTCTACAAAATATTGTTATGTACCCACTGATGGAGCCAATGACTTGTGAGCACTTTTCAAGGTGCAGAAGTTTAGAACGCTTTAAAATAAAGAGCTCCAATGGAGCACTTTTTCTCTAAATGATTTCATTCATGTTTTATACTCTCGCCAATTTTCTATATACAACAATGAATATGATTGGCATCATTTTCTATGCTTTTCTACAAAATATTGTTATGTACCCACTGATGGAGCCAATGACTTGTGAGCACTTTTCAAGGTGCAGAAGTTTAGAACGCTTTAAAATAAAGAGCTCCAATGGAGCACTTTTTCTCTAAATGATTTCATTCATGTTTTATACTCTCGCCAATTTTCTATATACAACAATGAATATGATTGGCATCATTTTCTATGCTTTTCTACAAAATATTGTTATGTACCCACTGATGGAGCCAATGACTTGTGAGCACTTTTCAAGGTGCAGAAGTTTAGAACGCTTTAAAATAAAGAGCTCCAATGGAGCACTTTTTCTCTAAATGATTTCATTCATGTTTTATACTCTCGCCAATTTTCTATATACAACAATGAATATGATTGGCATCATTTTCTATGCTTTTCTACAAAATATTGTTATGTACCCACTGATGGAGCCAATGACTTGTGAGCACTTTTCAAGGTGCAGAAGTTTAGAACGCTTTAAAATAAAGAGCTCCAATGGAGCACTTTTTCTCTAAATGATTTCATTCATGTTTTATACTCTCGCCAATTTTCTATATACAACAATGAATATGATTGGCATCATTTTCTATGCTTTTCTACAAAATATTGTTATGTACCCACTGATGGAGCCAATGACTTGTGAGCACTTTTCAAGGTGCAGAAGTTTAGAACGCTTTAAAATAAAGAGCTCCGATGGAGCACTTTTTCTCTAAATGATTTCATTCATGTTTTATTCTCTCGCCAATTTTCTATATACAACAATGAATATGATTGGCATCATTTTCTATGCTTTTCTACAAAATATTGTTATGTACCCACTGATGGAGCCAATGACTTGTGAGCACTTTTCAAGGTGCAGAAGTTTAGAACGCTTTAAAATAAAGAGCTCCGATGGAGCACTTTTTCTCTAAATGATTTCATTCATGTTTTATTCTCTCGCCAATTTTCTATATACAACAATGAATATGATTGGCATCATTTTCTATGCTTTTCTACAAAATATTGTTATGTACCCACTGATGGAGCCAATGACTTGTGAGCACTTTTCAAGGTGCAGAAGTTTAGAACGCTTTAAAATAAAGAGCTCCGATGGAGCACTTTTTCTCTAAATGATTTCATTCATGTTTTATTCTCTCGCCAATTTTCTATATACAACAATGAATATGATTGGCATCATTTTCTATGCTTTTCTACAAAATATTGTTATGTACCCACTGATGGAGCCAATGACTTGTGAGCACTTTTCAAGGTGCAGAAGTTTAGAACGCTTTAAAATAAAGAGCTCCGATGGAGCACTTTTTCTCTAAATGATTTCATTCATGTTTTATTCTCTCGCCAATTTTCTATATACAACAATGAATATGATTGGCATCATTTTCTATGCTTTTCTACAAAATATTGTTATGTACCCACTGATGGAGCCAATGACTTGTGAGCACTTTTCAAGGTGCAGAAGTTTAGAACGCTTTAAAATAAAGAGCTCCAATGGAGCACTTTTTCTCTAAATGATTTCATTCATGTTTTATACTCTCGCCAATTTTCTATATACAACAATGAATATGATTGGCATCATTTTCTATGCTTTTCTACAAAATATTGTTATGTACCCACTGATGGAGCCAATGACTTGTGAGCACTTTTCAAGGTGCAGAAGTTTAGAACGCTTTAAAATAAAGAGCTCCAATGGAGCACTTTTTCTCTAAATGATTTCATTCATGTTTTATACTCTCGCCAATTTTCTATATACAACAATGAATATGATTGGCATCATTTTCTATGCTTTTCTACAAAATATTGTTATGTACCCACTGATGGAGCCAATGACTTGTGAGCACTTTTCAAGGTGCAGAAGTTTAGAACGCTTTAAAATAAAGAGCTCCAATGGAGCACTTTTTCTCTAAATGATTTCATTCATGTTTTATACTCTCGCCAATTTTCTATATACAACAATGAATATGATTGGCATCATTTTCTATGCTTTTCTACAAAATATTGTTATGTACCCACTGATGGAGCCAATGACTTGTGAGCACTTTTCAAGGTGCAGAAGTTTAGAACGCTTTAAAATAAAGAGCTCCAATGGAGCACTTTTTCTCTAAATGATTTCATTCATGTTTTATACTCTCGCCAATTTTCTATATACAACAATGAATATGATTGGCATCATTTTCTATGCTTTTCTACAAAATATTGTTATGTACCCACTGATGGAGCCAATGACTTGTGAGCACTTTTCAAGGTGCAGAAGTTTAGAACGCTTTAAAATAAAGAGCTCCAATGGAGCACTTTTTCTCTAAATGATTTCATTCATGTTTTATACTCTCGCCAATTTTCTATATACAACAATGAATATGATTGGCATCATTTTCTATGCTTTTCTACAAAATATTGTTATGTACCCACTGATGGAGCCAATGACTTGTGAGCACTTTTCAAGGTGCAGAAGTTTAGAACGCTTTAAAATAAAGAGCTCCAATGGAGCACTTTTTCTCTAAATGATTTCATTCATGTTTTATACTCTCGCCAATTTTCTATATACAACAATGAATATGATTGGCATCATTTTCTATGCTTTTCTACAAAATATTGTTAATGTACCCACTGATGGAGCCAATGACTTGTGAGCACTTTTCAAGGTGCAGAAGTTTAGAACGCTTTAAAATAAAGAGCTCCAATGGAGCACTTTTTCTCTAAATGATTTCATTCATGTTTTATTCTCTCGCCAATTTTCTATATACAACAATGAATATGATTGGCATCATTTTCTATGCTTTTCTACAAAATATTGTTATGTACCCACTGATGGAGCCAATGACTTGTGAGCACTTTTCAAGGTGCAGAAGTTTAGAACGCTTTAAAATAAAGAGCTCCAATGGAGCACTTTTTCTCTAAATGATTTCATTCATGTTTTATACTCTCGCCAATTTTCTATATACAACAATGAATATGATTGGCATCATTTTCTATGCTTTTCTACAAAATATTGTTATGTACCCACTGATGGAGCCAATGACTTGTGAGCACTTTTCAAGGTGCAGAAGTTTAGAACGCTTTAAAATAAAGAGCTCCAATGGAGCACTTTTTCTCTAAATGATTTCATTCATGTTTTATACTCTCGCCAATTTTCTATATACAACAATGAATATGATTGGCATCATTTTCTATGCTTTTCTACAAAATATTGTTATGTACCCACTGATGGAGCCAATGACTTGTGAGCACTTTTCAAGGTGCAGAAGTTTAGAACGCTTTAAAATAAAGAGCTCCAATGGAGCACTTTTTCTCTAAATGATTTCATTCATGTTTTATACTCTCGCCAATTTTCTATATACAACAATGAATATGATTGGCATCATTTTCTATGCTTTTCTACAAAATATTGTTATGTACCCACTGATGGAGCCAATGACTTGTGAGCACTTTTCAAGGTGCAGAAGTTTAGAACGCTTTAAAATAAAGAGCTCCAATGGAGCACTTTTTCTCTAAATGATTTCATTCATGTTTTATACTCTCGCCAATTTTCTATATACAACAATGAATATGATTGGCATCATTTTCTATGCTTTTCTACAAAATATTGTTATGTACCCACTGATGGAGCCAATGACTTGTGAGCACTTTTCAAGGTGCAGAAGTTTAGAACGCTTTAAAATAAAGAGCTCCAATGGAGCACTTTTTCTCTAAATGATTTCATTCATGTTTTATACTCTCGCCAATTTTCTATATACAACAATGAATATGATTGGCATCATTTTCTATGCTTTTCTACAAAATATTGTTATGTACCCACTGATGGAGCCAATGACTTGTGAGCACTTTTCAAGGTGCAGAAGTTTAGAACGCTTTAAAATAAAGAGCTCCAATGGAGCACTTTTTCTCTAAATGATTTCATTCATGTTTTATACTCTCGCCAATTTTCTATATACAACAATGAATATGATTGGCATCATTTTCTATGCTTTTCTACAAAATATTGTTATGTACCCACTGATGGAGCCAATGACTTGTGAGCACTTTTCAAGGTGCAGAAGTTTAGAACGCTTTAAAATAAAGAGCTCCAATGGAGCACTTTTTCTCTAAATGATTTCATTCATGTTTTATACTCTCGCCAATTTTCTATATACAACAATGAATATGATTGGCATCATTTTCTATGCTTTTCTACAAAATATTGTTATGTACCCACTGATGGAGCCAATGACTTGTGAGCACTTTTCAAGGTGCAGAAGTTTAGAACGCTTTAAAATAAAGAGCTCCAATGGAGCACTTTTTCTCTAAATGATTTCATTCATGTTTTATACTCTCGCCAATTTTCTATATACAACAATGAATATGATTGGCATCATTTTCTATGCTTTTCTACAAAATATTGTTATGTACCCACTGATGGAGCCAATGACTTGTGAGCACTTTTCAAGGTGCAGAAGTTTAGAACGCTTTAAAATAAAGAGCTCCAATGGAGCACTTTTTCTCTAAATGATTTCATTCATGTTTTATACTCTCGCCAATTTTCTATATACAACAATGAATATGATTGGCATCATTTTCTATGCTTTTCTACAAAATATTGTTATGTACCCACTGATGGAGCCAATGACTTGTGAGCACTTTTCAAGGTGCAGAAGTTTAGAACGCTTTAAAATAAAGAGCTCCAATGGAGCACTTTTTCTCTAAATGATTTCATTCATGTTTTATACTCTCGCCAATTTTCTATATACAACAATGAATATGATTGGCATCATTTTCTATGCTTTTCTACAAAATATTGTTATGTACCCACTGATGGAGCCAATGACTTGTGAGCACTTTTCAAGGTGCAGAAGTTTAGAACGCTTTAAAATAAAGAGCTCCGATGGAGCACTTTTTCTCTAAATGATTTCATTCATGTTTTATTCTCTCGCCAATTTTCTATATACAACAATGAATATGATTGGCATCATTTTCTATGCTTTTCTACAAAATATTGTTATGTACCCACTGATGGAGCCAATGACTTGTGAGCACTTTTCAAGGTGCAGAAGTTTAGAACGCTTTAAAATAAAGAGCTCCGATGGAGCACTTTTTCTCTAAATGATTTCATTCATGTTTTATTCTCTCGCCAATTTTCTATATACAACAATGAATATGATTGGCATCATTTTCTATGCTTTTCTACAAAATATTGTTATGTACCCACTGATGGAGCCAATGACTTGTGAGCACTTTTCAAGGTGCAGAAGTTTAGAACGCTTTAAAATAAAGAGCTCCAATGGAGCACTTTTTCTCTAAATGATTTCATTCATGTTTTATACTCTCGCCAATTTTCTATATACAACAATGAATATGATTGGCATCATTTTCTATGCTTTTCTACAAAATATTGTTATGTACCCACTGATGGAGCCAATGACTTGTGAGCACTTTTCAAGGTGCAGAAGTTTAGAACGCTTTAAAATAAAGAGCTCCAATGGAGCACTTTTTCTCTAAATGATTTCATTCATGTTTTATACTCTCGCCAATTTTCTATATACAACAATGAATATGATTGGCATCATTTTCTATGCTTTTCTACAAAATATTGTTATGTACCCACTGATGGAGCCAATGACTTGTTAGCACTTTTCAAGGTGCAGAAGTTTAGAACGCTTTAAAATAAAGAGCTCCAATGGAGCACTTTTTCTCTAAATGATTTCATTCATGTTTTATACTCTCGCCAATTTTCTATATACAACAATGAATATGATTGGCATCATTTTCTATGCTTTTCTACAAAATATTGTTATGTACCCACTGATGGAGCCAATGACTTGTGAGCACTTTTCAAGGTGCAGAAGTTTAGAACGCTTTAAAATAAAGAGCTCCAATGGAGCACTTTTTCTCTAAATGATTTCATTCATGTTTTATACTCTCGCCAATTTTCTATATACAACAATGAATATGATTGGCATCATTATTTTCTATGCTTTTCTACAAAATATTGTTATGTACCCACTGATGGAGCCAATGACTTGTGAGCACTTTTCAAGGTGCAGAAGTTAGAACGCTTTAAAATAAAGAGCTCCAATGGAGCACTTTTTCTCTAAATGATTTCATTCATGTTTTATACTCTCGCCAATTTTCTATATACAACAATTAATATGATTGGCATCATTTTCTATGCTTTTCTACAAAATATTGTTATGTACCCACTGATGGAGCCAATGACTTGTGAGCACTTTTCAAGGTGCAGAAGTTTAGAACGCTTTAAAATAAAGAGCTCCAATGGAGCACTTTTTCTCTAAATGATTTCATTCATGTTTTATACTCTCGCCAATTTTCTATATACAACAATGAATATGATTGGCATCATTTTCTATGCTTTTCTACAAAATATTGTTATGTACCCACTGATGGAGCCAATGACTTGTGAGCACTTTTCAAGGTGCAGAAGTTTAGAACGCTTTAAAATAAAGAGCTCCAATGGAGCACTTTTTCTCTAAATGATTTCATTCATGTTTTATACTCTCGCCAATTTTCTATACAACAATGAATATGATTGGCATCATTTTTTATGCTTTTCTACAAAATATTGTTATGTACCCACTGATGGAGCCAATGACTTGTGAGCACTTTTCAAGGTGCAGAAGTTTAGAACGCTTTAAAATAAAGAGCTCCAATGGAGCACTTTTTCTCTAAATGATTTCATTCATGTTTTATACTCTCGCCAATTTTCTATATACAACAATGAATATGATTGGCATCATTTTCTATGCTTTTCTACAAAATATTGTTATGTACCCACTGATGGAGCCAATGACTTGTGAGCACTTTTCAAGGTGCAGAAGTTTAGAACGCTTTAAAATAAAGAGCTCCGATGGAGCACTTTTTCTCTAAATGATTTCATTCATGTTTTATACTCTCGCCAATTTTCTATACAACAATGAATATGATTGGCATCATTATTTTCTATGCTTTTCTACAAAATATTGTTATGTACCCACTGATGGAGCCAATGACTTGTGAGCACTTTTCAAGGTGCAGAAGTTTAGAACGCTTTAAAATAAAGAGCTCCAATGGAGCACTTTTTCTCTAAATGATTTCATTCATGTTTTATACTCTCGCCAATTTTCTATACAACAATGAATATGATTGGCATCATTTTTTATGCTTTTCTACAAAATATTGTTATGTACCCACTGATGGAGCCAATGACTTGTGAGCACTTTTCAAGGTGCAGAAGTTTAGAACGCTTTAAAATAAAGAGCTCCAATGGAGCACTTTTTCTCTAAATGATTTCATTCATGTTTTATACTCTCGCCAATTTTCTATATACAACAATGAATATGATTGGCATCATTTTCTATGCTTTTCTACAAAATATTGTTATGTACCCACTGATGGAGCCAATGACTTGTGAGCACTTTTCAAGGTGCAGAAGTTTAGAACGCTTTAAAATAAAGAGCTCCGATGGAGCACTTTTTCTCTAAATGATTTCATTCATGTTTTATTCTCTCGCCAATTTTCTATATACAACAATGAATATGATTGGCATCATTTTCTATGCTTTTCTACAAAATATTGTTATGTACCCACTGATGGAGCCAATGACTTGTGAGCACTTTTCAAGGTGCAGAAGTTAGAACGCTTTAAAATAAAGAGCTCCAATGGAGCACTTTTTCTCTAAATGATTTCATTCATGTTTAAGACTCTCGCCAATTTTCTATACAACAATGAATATGATTGGCATCATTTTCTATGCTTTTCTACAAAATATTGTTATGTACCCACTGATGGAGCCAATGACTTGTGAGCACTTTTCAAGGTGAAGAAGTTTAGAACGCTTTAAAATAAAGAGCTCAAATGAGCACTTTTTCTCTAAATGATTTCATTCATGTTTTTTACTCTCGCCAATTTTCTATACAACAATGAATATGATTGGCATCATTTTTTATGCTTTTCTACAAAATATTGTTATGTACCCACTGATGGAGCCTATGACTTGTGAGCACTTTTCAAGGTGCAGAAGTTTAGAACGCTTTAAAATAAAGAGCTCCAATGGAGCACTTTTTCTCTAAATGATTTCATTCATGTTTTTTACTCTCGCCAATTTTCTATACAACAATGAATATGATTGGCATCATTTTTTATGCTTTTCTACAAAATATTGTTATGTACCCACTGATGGAGCCAATGACTTGTGAGCACTTTTCAAGGTGCAGAAGTTTAGAACGCTTTAAAATAAAGAGCTCCGATGGAGCACTTTTTCTCTAAATGATTTCATTCATGTTTTATTCTCTCGCCAATTTTCTATATACAACAATGAATATGATTGGCATCATTTTCTATGCTTTTCTACAAAATATTGTTATGTACCCACTGATGGAGCCAATGACTTGTGAGCACTTTTCAAGGTGAAGAAGTTTAGAACGCTTTAAAATAAAGAGCTCCAATGGAGCACTTTTTCTCTAAATGATTTCATTCATGTTTTATACTCTCGCCAATTTTCTATATACAACAATTAATATGATTGGCATCATTTTCTATGCTTTTCTACAAAATATTGTTATGTACCCACTGATGGAGCCAATGACTTGTGAGCACTTTTCAAGGTGAAGAAGTTTAGAACGCTTTAAAATAAAGAGCTCAATGGAGCACTTTTTGTCTAAATGATTTCATTCATGTTTTATACTCTCGCCAATTTTCTATACAACAATGAATATGATTGGCATCATTATTTTTTATGCTTTTCTACAAAATATTGTTATGTACCCACTGATGGAGCCAATGACTTGTTAGCACTTTTCAAGGTGCAGAAGTTTAGAACGCTTTAAAATAAACAGCTCCAATGGAGCACTTTTCTCTAAATGATTTCATTCATGTTTTATACTCTCGCAAATTTTCTATATACAACAATGAATATTATTGGCATCATTTTCTATGCTTTTCTACAAAATATTGTTATGTACCCACTGATGGAGCCAATGACTTGTGAGCACTTTTCAAGGTGCAGAAGTTTAGAAGCTTTAAAATAAAGAGCTCCAATGGAGCACTTTTTCTCTAAATGATTTCATTCATGTTTTATACTCTCGCCAATTTTCTATACAACAATGAATATGATTGGCATCATTTTTTATGCTTTTCTACAAAATATTGTTATGTACCCACTGATGGAGCCTATGACTTGTGAGCACTTTTAAAGGTGCAGAAGTTTATAACGCTTTAAAATAAAGAGCTCCAATGGAGCACTTTTTCTCTAAATGATTTCATTCATGTTTTAACTCTCGCCAATTTTCTATATACAACAATGAATATGATTGGCATCATTTTTTATTTATGCTTTTTTACAAAATATTATTATGTACTTACTGATGGAGCCAATGACTTGTGAGCACTTTTCAAGGTGCAGAAGTTTAGAACCCTTTAAAATAAAGAGCTCCAATGGAGCACTTTTTCTCTAAATGATTTCATTCATGTTTTATACTCTCGCCAATTTTCTATACAACAATCAATATGATTGGCATCATTTTTATGCTTTATTACAAAATATTGTTATGGACCCACTGATGGAGCAAGTGACTTGTGAGCACCTTTCAAGGTGCAGAAGTTTAGAACGCTTTAAAATAAAGAGCTCCAATTGGAGCACTTTTTCTCTAAATGATTTCATATTCATGTTTTATACTCTCGCCAATTTTCTATACAACAATCAATATGATTGGCATCATTTTTATGCTTTATTACAAAATATTGTTATGGACCCACTGATGGAGCAAGTGACTTGTGAGCACCTTTCAAGGTGCAGAAGTTTAGAACGCTTTAAAATAAAGAGCTCCAATGGAGCACTTTTTCTCTAAATGATTTCATTCATGTTTTATTACTCTCGCCAATTTTCTATACAACAATGAATATGATTGGCATCATTTTTTATGCTTTTCTACAAAATATTGTTATGTACCCACTGATGGAGCCTATGACTTGTGAGCACTTTTCAAGGTGCAGAAGTTTAGAACGCTTTAAAATAAACAGCTCCAATGGAGCACTTTTCTCTAAATGATTTCATTCATGTTTTATACTCTCGCAAATTTTCTATATACAACAATGAATATTATTGGCATCATTTTCTATGCTTTTCTACAAAATATTGTTATGTACCCACTGATGGAGCCAATGACTTGTGAGCACTTTTCAAGGTGCAGA